>CAEGAF010001212.1:0-35768 GCA_903067075.1 Micropoecilia bifurca
ACACACACACACACACACACACACACACACACACACACACACACACACACACACACACACACACACGCACACACACCGAGGTTAGGCAAAATGCACTTACAGTTGTTTCATTTTTTTAAATTGTAAATAAAATAAAGCAGCTATTCGTTTCTCTTCCTAAAATCTGCAAACTACAAACTTTCCTCTCAACACTCCATTTGGCTCCAGCAACCATTTGCCTTCTCACTCTGTACTTTTACTGCTGTTCAGGTCCACTGCCTAAAGACTGGGAGCAGGCTGTGACTCCAGAAGGAGAGGTGTACTACATTGATCACATAAAACAGGAAACCACATGGGACGACCCGCGTCTAGGTAGCACACTATAACAGATTTTGTGCCTCCTGAGTTGACAGTTGTCAATGAGAAACATTGTGTTCCAATGTGCGCTATTAGAACAGCTCAATGTTTGGTAGCAAGACAGCAAAAAAAGAAGGATCTCAAAGTGTTGGACACTCTATGTTTCATGAATTGTTTCACTGTGGGATTTATGTTTCATTTCGAAGAAGTTCATGCGTATATCTTTAATGTCCTTTTTGTGTTGCAGCCCCAAAGGTGAACCCGGCTGTCATCCCTTTGGCAATCCAGCAAAGACTAGAAAAGCTCAGACTGAAGCAGAGCGTCCTTCCACAATTTGCCCCACAGGTCAGAGAGAGTACCAAGCTGGAGCAGAAGTTCTTATCCTAAACTTCTGCTTTCTTTAAAGTTAAATGAAATTAAGCGTACACATATTCAGGTGCAGGAGGCGGGAGGGAGCAACCAGATGCCCGGCGGGATGGACCATGATAGAAGCGCACAGATGCTTGTCCCATCGGTGGATATCAGGATCAGGGCCCTAAACCAAGAATCTAACCTTAACGGGTACGTCTTTACTAACACAGCACTACAAGTTAGTGAAAAGCACTCAATTTACAGTTGTATTGTTCATACACAGAATACTCAGCAAAAAAAAAATTATATGTGCAAATAGATTTGTAAATGTAACTTTATTCCTGACCCTAAATTGCATATAGTGGGATAACAAAGGAATAAACGTTAGCAGATACCTTGAAGATGTTTTATAGCGTTTATGTAGAATCTGTTGGATACTGCGTTGTTGCTCAAAAAGGTTCCCAAAACTCTATTTCGGTCAGCATAATCAGGCTTGTCCAATCTATTGTCAGACAGTACATAATAGATTGGCAGAAGTAAAAGTCCAGGACCTGAGGTCAAAAAATTGATTAAATCAAAGAACGCTGCATGCAGCATTCAGTCAGGTGTCACTGTGACTCACAGCGCCTGAATTTTGAAACCACTTGAAGTGTCAAAAATTGAAATTCCAAGAAGGAAACTGAGAGTGCAGAAGCCAATGTGGCATCCATGCTTCAGAGAGTATATGAAGTTCTCAAATTAAAATGAATAACCTCACTTCTGAGGGGAAGTATTTGGGAACATCTTTGGTGTTTGAATGCATAAAATGCTGAGAATTGGTTCGTTTTGGCTTTTTTTTCCCCCCACGGTAGTTTTTAGTCTGTCACTCAGAAAAACAATTAATAAAACCCACAGAGTTTCCCACCTTACAGCTGGAATGTTGTATTGTTGGCTGTAACATGATTCCCTGATCCAGGTCGAAGCTTCTGGTAAATGTGACACAGCATCAGAGTAACTTCAGAGAAACTAAACACCACCTTCATACTGGCTTACAAGTTGTAAGCTTCCTACATTTGCTATATTTCAGCAACTGTACAAAATATACTCTTTCGTACATTTGCTGAATTATGCTGACTGGAATAATTATTCTCTGAGTGCAAAAGGTGGCCAGACCTGGAGGAAAAAGATTATCTTAGAACTGCAGATAATTATTTGTTTCTTACTCAGGGCTCATTCTCGCAACGAAAGCACTGACAGTGGTCTGAGTGTCAGCAGCTTATCACGCACGTCGGACCACATGTTGAGCTCTGTGGATCACATGGACATTGGTATTGTTCCTTATAGCTGTCTTTATTAAATACAAATCCAAACTCATTACATTTTTCTATGTATTTTTGTTCTTATTTGTTCTTTTCTTAAAGTTTTTTTTATAAAGAATATTTTTTTATATATTTGTTGAACCTATCACCATGTCATGGTAGTATGTTACGTGACAAGTAATCTGTGAAAAGACCAATCTTATCCACCTCCTCTTTGAGCTGCTATTGCTGAAATGCTAAAATAAACAAAAAACAACCAGTAAGAGCCAGGAGGAGGGTCTTTACGCTGTCAATCATCCTCATTCACTCACTGCTAAATATGCTAATGGCCAAAGAAACAACTTACTGTTACCGAAAAATGGTTTCAGTAACAGTGAGAATAATGGTAATGGTGAGAATTCACCGACATCAGTGGCCTTGCTAACTAGCCTTAGCATTCATTACAGGTTCAGCTAGCTGCAGCAAAACAGATGACACAAATCACACAAGATTGTGATTGACAGCGCTAAGACCCTCGTCTGTCTAACATCATAGAGACCGTTTCAACAAATATGTAAGAAAGATCATATTCATAAAAGTTAAATATTGCAGCTTTAAGACATTACCTGGGGTTTTTTTCTACATAGACTTAGTTTGTTAAACTTCTGTACCCAAATTAATTATTTCACCTTAAAAAGATGTATAAAGTAGCTTAAATAATCTGCATTCTTGTTGGTATATATATCTATATTTGATATTTTTTAAATATTTGTACATTGGTGTAATAAATGCATGTAAGTTGTCCAGGTTATTGTAAAAACTGCTTTATGAAGGAAGGTAACATATTCCTCTCGTGCTGTGCCTGCGATTTGTTCAGGTGACTCAAGTGAGCCTCCCTCAATGGGCCTGCAAGAGTCGATGCCCGTTCTGCCAATAAATGAGGAGCTGATGTCCGGCATCCCTGACAGTTTGACTTCAGACATGTTGATGGAAATGGACACAGTTCTCTCCGGGCCGCACATGGACAGGGACAGCCTACTCACCTGGCTATAGACGCAAGCAGCCGCCGTCCAGTTGAGTGTGGTCTGAAATCGAGCTTTTTGTAGCATGACTGAGAATTCTGGGAAATTTGATTCGGATTTAAAAGTGGTACAGAACAGCTACTCAGAGAGAATATGCTACAGACATATGTGATGGATATCTACTTACAGAATTCACTTCCTGCCGTGTGAAAAAACAAATGACTCTCACAAAAGCTGGAGGTTTTCTCTTTTTGGGTCTGGTTTTTGCAAATGCTCCACTTCTTTTCATCCTGGTTCAAAGTCACACTTGGGATTGCCTTAAGTAAGAGTCAAGTGTTCTTGGTTCAGTGGTTTGAACACAAAAACCTGGTAAAATAGCAGTAATGTAACATAAAGATTTTATTTAATAAAATAACAAAATGTTAAAAAAAAGGTTTAAAGGTTTAAATTAGCCAAGTGACTTGTGAAAGTTAAAAGCAATATCTCATGCTACTACGTATGAGCAATTTATGATTTTATTACATGTACTCAGAGTTGTATTTTTAAAACAACGTTTAACAACATTTTTGGCGTAAAGTGAGCAAAGAATCAAATTATTTTTTTAGGTAAAATCTACAATATTTTCGAAAACTCAGGGCATCTCTTATTAAAACGGAGGGAATGGCGCCCTCTTGAGGAAAGTAAGGAAAATAACACTATTTCCTCTAAACTTGCATCAGCTGAGCAAGTTCAAAAATAAGTCAAAGATTTTTAGGATTTGTCTGCCTCAATGAACAAATCCAGCCGATTCTAAAGAATATTGTCAATATATTAGTTTTGAACATTAAATATGGATTTTTTTTAAACTTTCAGACTTCAATATATAAGCAAATGAGCACATGATCAGGGTGAAGTCCAACATAGTGCAGGATTTCATTCATCAGTTTCTTGTGTTGTGTTAGTTTTTGTTTCTTAGCTTCTCTTTTCTCGATAATGATTAAAAAAAAAACCTTTAAAAAAAACTTTTTTAAATCATATCGATATTGGCCACCAATATTTGGGTAATTTTAAAACACTTTTAGAAATGGTTTGTGTGTTTGTTTGTTTGCTTATTCAAATATGTTTATTGCAGACTTCTATTCCATGCCAGCACTGAACATGAGCTTCACAGGTTCAGTATTTATTTTTGGATTTCTAATTAACTCCACTGTGCTCATAGTTGTTTCATTTTCACTCTGACAAACTCTTGTTTTGGAAAAAGTCCTCTCTAGTTGCCATCTGACCTGGGAAATGTATGAGGAATAATATTTGCAGCCTAAGATTTTTGCAATTATTATTATTCCGTAACACTTTTATTGCAATACTGGATTGAAGCATTTCTAGTATTCCCCATCGTAAGTTTAAGCTGCATCCATTCAACGGGTCAATATGAAGCACACTCAAATAGTGACAGCCTCTTTTTTTTCATCTCATCAGCGTTAAAGTGTATAAAATTCTTACTTTCTCCTCGACTTCCAACATTTTAGATGCTACTTTTCAATTATTTCTGAAAATCTGTTCCATATACTATTTCTTGATCCAGTATTTCTTTTTGATTCTGCTTTTCACTCCAAAGTCATAGCAGTGAATGTTTTGTGGAAAGAAATGTCTAACTTCAAATCCCAAACCTTCTTAGCTATTTTTTTTTTTTTTAGATTTAGCTTTCTAAATATTGCATCGATTGTTTGTGTGATTCTTATTCATGTAAATACATTTAGAATTAAAGGACCCTTTTGAAGTTTTTTTAAACATTACGTTGATGCTATACATTTTTGCAATACCATAAGATCTTCATTTTTAAAGAATGCTTTATCCCATGATTGGTTTCGAGGTTTTGCCACATAAGCTTATAGTGGAGATAAAATGATGCCATTAAGATCAAACAGTTTGTTCGATCATCCAGGTGACTGCAGTGGTTAATCTTATGAATTTTCATTTTTTCTAAACATTAAATCAATTTTGATGTCTCTCCATACTGTGTGTTTTTACTACTCAGCCGATATCAATCCAAAACACTTAGCTGCCCAGATGTAACTAATTTTGCTAAACATTGGGGTTTTTTTTGTTTGTTTTATTAAACACCTTAAAGAAGTTGGGACTCCTGGTAAAAGTGACCATACTATTTGAAATGCTGCATATTTTATTCAAACTACAAACATCAGGTCCAAGCATCAGTAAATGAGGGAGTTTTTGTGTTTGTTTGTTTCCCTTGTCAAGTCAAGCCATGTGAAAATTATATCTGTTTTTATCTGCTTGGTTGTTTCTGCAGTGTGTTTTTAGAGTTGATCTGAGTATTAAGCTATGAATGACCAGATAAGACCATTGGTTCCTTACCGACTTCTTTGTTTAATGTTTATGCAGTGCTATAGCTGAAGACTTCATTCTGAAAATCCCACATAAGCAGTCGGTCTTGTTTTAGTAGCTCTCATTTAAAGTGCCGAACAGCTTAACAAGTGATTTATTGCACATCATCAAACACACTACCAAGTCTATTATTTATCTTGGCATGCATGACACTTGCTATGTTCTGTATGTTGCATATAACAACATGTATTGTACTATTTACAAAGAGTTTTGATTTGAGTTTTTTTTTTTTTACTTGTTTATGCATGATTAATATAATTATAATCAAATTAAAGAAGTTTCTGTTTAATAAACTTTGAAATTACACCTGGATATATTTGCTTCCTGTTCTGTTCATTTCTACGACCAAACAGCACACAGGTGTATATGTCTACCTGTAATGGCTTAGCTGAATAGGTGGCATTTATGTTTTATTCCTGAAAATTCAGAGCATTGAAACTTGATCTTGCATCAAAATGCAAGTTGACACACATTAAAGAAGATTTTATTTAGATTTGAACATTTAAAAGAAGCAAATTAAAATCTCAATGTGACGATCTCTGCTTTCCATAGTGTTTTGTTTTTATTTCCCTTGTCTTTGGCAAATAAAAAGACTTGAGGGAAAATTTTATTTAAATTAAAAACAATTTTAATTTAATTTTTTCTTTTCAGCCCACATAAATGGGAATTTTCCCTCTTTCAATTTTCCAGATCATCTTTGCATAACTTTTTAAGTTCAGCCGGGCTGGATTTGAACTGAACTCCCCACCCACCCACAAAAATACCCAGCTCATCAAATCCTGCTGCGGTTTTGGTCCCTGGAGTTTTCGTTTATTTCTCGCTTGGATTTATGCAATTATCGTTGTCATTCTCAACACTCTTCTATATTTATAAGCTCATCTGTGTATCTGGTTTTTAACTGATCTGACTCTGTAGCAGACATTGGATTTTGAACTTCCCACGTCGTGATCCTACCATCATGGCAAACTGCAGATAACCTATTGATGACCTAATTTGCACTGTGTGGTTTTACACATCGTGAAATGTCCTCTGACTGTTTCATCAGAACAGGAATTGCGCCCCATGATCAATCAGGTGAAGCTTATTGAACTCCCTTCTTGGTATCACGTGAGTAACAAATGGTTTCTGAGGTGTCACAATGTTTTAGGTTTCGGATGACTCCTGTGTTTATATCAACCACATCCTGTCAGTTTCCACTTATCAGAAATGCGTGGTTCTCCAAGGCTCTGTTTTGGGCCCACTTCTTTTCTTCTTAGAGTTTCTTATCTCTGTTATCTGGACTCAAAGTTCTTCAAATTACATGTAAATGATGTAATTTCTCCAAAAAGATCATTACAAACTAATTAAAGAATTAGCTTGATCTTTGAGAAGATGAAGGGTCAGGTGGTTTCTGCCCTGGACAGTTTGGTCACTCTGAACTGGTTATGTGACATTTTTTTGCAACAAGGTCAGACTGGAGGAATTTAGGTGAATTTAGGTGCGGTTGTTAATAGCTCTTAAATTGCTGTTAGGTGCTATTAAATGACTCTTGAAAATCATTCAAAACAGCTCATCCAGGATGGGTGTTCACATTTAATTAAATATGTTTGAATTAAGAAATTGTATTTGGGATGACTGATCTCCCATTACTCCTGCTTTGCTCCTTATGGCTACTTTAGAATTTCTTTTAAAATCCTGACTTCAGCTTTAATTTGCTTGGTGAATCTTCTTCCAATGCCACTGAATTATCAAAGACATATAGATATCTGGTAGGTTCACAACCTAAGTCTAAGGACACAATGAAAAAAACTTGAGTGGGTCGATCATTTTTGTTGTTTTTATGTTGTCTTAAGTCTGGACTAATCTTAAAAAAGCAACTGAAGACATGCTTTTTCAAATTATCTGACTAATTAATTTTGTAATCAGTTTTTTTCCACATTCCCATCATTCTTTGTGATTTGATCTATAAATGGTGATATATAGCTATTGTCCTTACCTATTTACTCTTGTAACCACTTTTTTTGCTTAATATTTCTGACGGGGGTAGATTTATTGTTTTTATCTCGTACTAAATACTACGATAGTACTATTTTCTTAACTTTAAAAAAGACTATAGGGTAGGAGACTATGAAGTTTCATTATATACGTGTTTCGCTTTCCTTTTTTTTAAACAGGGCGTGGCGATCTAGGGTAAAAAAGAAACGTGAAAATTCAAATGTACTTTGTTCCGGAGAACAGCGAGCACCGAGTGGATGTAAGTTACCTCGTCTCTGTGAAATATTTGTTATTTTGGCTGCAGTTGCTTTAGAAATTGGACTGGTCAGTTATGCCATTAATTAATCTATAGATAAATTATCTAAAATTCTTCTGGGATTTAAAAATGTAATTAAGTTGAACCCAGCTGAATTAAAAATATTGCTTGCTATTAAATATTGTCTTGACCATTTTATTTTTATTTGATTTATCCTAGACAAAGTTTGTGAAAACAAGTTAATTGGTGCTTCTTTGCTGGACACATTTATCTGGATTTTTTGGTGACTAAAAAAATCCAGATAATGGTTATATTCATATATCAACGTTTTTTTGTTTTTGTTTTTTAGCAACATGTTTTAGTTGAAGCAAACTAGAGATTTGACTAAAAATCTGATTCTGATGTATTTAAATTCTAGTCACGCTCATTGTTTGTAACCCGTGTGATTTCCACGGGGTTGCCAGGAGCAGTTAACTCATTCATTTATTCATTCATTCATTCCTTTAATGACTGTTTTCATTTTTAAGCCTTAACCGGAAGGTGACGTCAGCTCTCCGGAACGTTGGGGACTTTCCGAGCTTTTGTCCGTCTGCAAGCTAAGCTTGGTGAGTGTCGTATAAAATTGAAGCAGCTCCTGGTGTGGTTTTGTTTTCGTAATGGACAGTTTGAGTTAATTGTCCACTGAGACACGGAACAATGAGTTGTTGAGCGGACTTAAATCGTTAAGTCCTCGTTTTCGTTAGCATTAGCGGAAGTTAGCTTTAGCGAGCTAACGGCTATAAAAAGAACGTTTGTGTTTTGTTTTTTTTTGCTTGGCGTTATTTTCGGATTAGACGTTGACTCAAAACATTCAGTTGGCATTTACTCATCTGCTGCGCTAGAAATGAAACGACATAACGCTGGCAAACGTTTGGTAAAAATGTAGCACGATGAAGCTAATGTACCCGGAACAATGTTCAGACGAGAAGGTTAAAGGAAATGGAGCCTCCCTTTTTTTTTTGCTTGCAAAGTGGTTATTTCCCCCTTTGCGTGATGTAAAGGTTAAACAGGTGTTGTTAATTAAAATGTAGGTTTGGTATGGGAGGGAAACACCGTCCATATGGGACTTTCCACCGAGCTGTAATTAACTTTGTGGAATCCTTAACCAACTAATTATTTCCAGATAATAAACTAGATTTTAATATATATTTTACACTCCTTTGGTTCTTGTACAACACAATTCTAACCTACCGTCTTGTTTAACTAAAAATCCCTCAATTAAAATATATGACCTCGTCTTACTAACATCATATGTTAGGTTAAGGTAGGGTAACTAACTAACAAATACAATTAATTTAAAAACGTAGTTTGATTAGGATGAGTTGCACATAGAGATCAACATTACACATTATGATTCTTTTCTAGGCAAAACAACCAAATTATATTGAACTGGTCATGGAAACACTATAAATAACTGCCTGCTTATACTGCTGAATAACTAACTTGTTGAGATGGTAAATCATAAAGCCCAGTTGATTTTGTTGGTGAGGATAAAATTCTCACTAAAAAATTAATTTCAACAGGATATAACAACATAGAGTGAGTGTGAATAATTAGGACAAAGATGTGTATCAAATGATCACTTGAAAACTATAAACAAATACAAAAAAAGATGTGTAGGAAAACTGTAAACTACTCCAAACTGCGTGAGGAAATTCCAGTCTGTCATGCTGAAAACTTCATAGATTTGAAGGTGAACCTTTTAAAACCTGTTTGTACGTCTATTTACCCAACATTGATGGCTCAACAAAGTGTCAGAAATCTGCGGTTCAACTAAAACCAATTATTACAAGGTGACAATTCAACATAATTAGGTATTTCAAGTATGTTTTTATTTATCTCTCATCTTGTGTCTCTGCAGGTTCTACTGGAAAACGACTCAAAGGGGGAATTTCATTATCCTCTAAAAGATTAAAAATATTTTTTAATTAGATTTTTAGCCTTCAATTATGGAAGCTTAGACACCCAGAAAAGGGATGCCCCACACGGGGAGAGGGGTTTGAAAGCACATATTCCCAGGTCTGTATGTGTGCATGCTTGAGGTTTTTTTTGTTTTGTTTTGTTTTTAATTTATTTAATGTTTATCCTTAAACTTACACCGACGTTTCAAGGGTTAGATATGTCTGTGGTAAAGGTGGAGAACAGTAGGATGTATACTGATCCTGGTTGATCTGTCTCGGGATCAGACTCATAATGATGTTATTCAGGCTGGGTTTGAGTCACTGCAGTGCTTTGTTTAATTGCATATTTACTTACACTGTTTCTGACAGGTTTTGCACTTTGGCTTTTGCACTTCCTGTTAGCTACCGGTAAAAAATAAGCAGAGAATACTAGCTCTTAGGTTTTATGCTTGGCTTACCTTCATTATCACTCTTAAGCGTCCCGTCTTGTTTTTGGTTTATTTAGCTGTATTGGCGTTTTCAGTTTCTGTGTGTGTGACTTGAGTGTGAATATGTTTGAATGAAAGAAAGACCTTGGGTTTTTTTCAAACCCCTCTCCCTCGAAGGGACATCTCTTTTTTTTCCCTTACTATTAATATAAAAAAAAATCCAAAAATGGAAACTCTTGTTCAGCTAAAAAACAACCAGTTTTTGATGGGACTGTGTCGTAATGGGCCGCCACCTAACCTACAGTACGACAACTCTTCAGGTATTTTTTTAGACCTTCCCTTTGACCCATTAACTCAAATTTATCTTCATTCGTTTCCCGCTGCCCTCCATCTAAAGTGACACTGCTGTTTTTTTTTATCCCCCCCCCCCCAGAGCTCTATCGCATATCTACTTTCGCTCGCTTCCCAGCTTCCCCCGTCACAGAGCGCAGCCTGGCGAGGGCCGGCTGGTTCTACACCGGCGTGGGCGACCGGGTGCAGTGCTTCAGGTGTAGCGTGACGGCCGAGGGCTGGCAGGCCGGGGACTGTCCGACTGAGAAACACAGACAGCTCTCGCCTTCCTGCTCCTTCATTCAGAGCCTCCCATCCACCACCAACCTTCTCTCTTCCTCCCACTCTGCTTTCTCCCCACTTCGTATCGCCCCGGCTCTACCGGTCAGATCAAAGATCGACATGATTCATACTAGAGAAGAGACGGCTGAGAAAGCTGATATTGTTTTGTACTCCCATTGTTCTCCTCCAGCTTCCTGGTCCCGGCCCGGCTGCTCCCAACCCGTCAGTAAGCCAAGTCGAGGATCCGGTTGGTTTCTTGAACACGGCCTTCTCTGCTCTGCCGCCCTCAAGTCCCCTGAGCTCTCGGGGTGTAGAGGACATGTCCCATCAGAGACCCACGTGCCACAACCCAAGCATGCGCAGAGAGCAGGACCGCCTGGACTCCTTCCACTCCTGGACGCTGTCCATCATCACTCCCACAGAACTGGCCAAGGCGGGCTTCTACTACCTGGGCCAAGGTGACAGGGTGGCCTGCTTCAGCTGCGGCGGACAGGTGGGCAGCTAAAGGAGTTACTGGCCTTTTTAATGCCTTGTTTATTCTCTCGCTAACTGTAAACACAATGCAAACAGATGCTATGTAAGCTTTTGGAGCTAATATTAGCGATAAATCCTATTTCTGGATTTCTGATCTGGCCAGATTAAATTCTGAGATTTATCTGTCTTGGTTTATTAATTTTTTTCTTCATATAATTGGAAATATTAAATTAAGGACAGACAATAAAAGTACTTGTGGGTTTACAGTTTCAGTGACATAATTAAAGCATTTATAAAAAAGTAAAACTTATTTTAGCAAAACTACGTACCGAATTTGAGAAGTAAAATTTAGCATTTACATTTATAAGGTTGTTTGTTAAATTTCTGAAAATTATAATCGTGACTTTATAAATCGAAATAAAACAAAATGATCAGAATTAATTATTAAGAAATTCATGCTTTTCTCTTTATGATATTTCCTAAGAGACACATTGTTTTTTTCCTTGTGAAATGTCGGTGACCTTTGACCAGAGTTTGTCTTGGTTTGCAGCTGAACAACTGGGAACCGGGCGACCGGGCCGTATCCGAGCATCAGCGCCATTATCCAAACTGTCGCTTCGTCCGGGGGGACCGAGCCGATAACGTGTCGCTGTCCGGCGCCGCGGGAACCGTATCTTTAGCAACGGCGTCCCAGGTGCCAGCCGGAGCCCCAGCCCTCACCAGTGTGTCCAACCCCTCCATGCAGCAGAGCGATGAGCGGCTCCTCACCTTCGTCAACTGGCCGTCTCGTATTCCAGTCCGACCCGAACAGCTGGCCAAGGCCGGCTTCTACTATGTGGGTAAGGACAGGAAACGATTACCATTTATTATTAGATGGATCGTCTTGTGATTGTTTCCTCATCCACTGGCTAAACTTTTAAGTCAACAGGAATTAGGAACTGCAGTTTGACTAATAATCTTGTTTCTGTTTATTAATTCTGTAAAGGTGAAAATAATGTTTCATGTCACAAAAATTACCCCAAAAGAGGGAGCAGGGGATTTTATACAACAGCTTTGAATGCAGAGTTTCATTTTGTTTCACTTGGAAATTCCATATAAACCAAATTTTTATGGACACTACTTCTGGTATGATTGTACCAGAACTCAAACTAGTTTTTCTAGATCATTTAAATTTCCCCCTGGAGAGAGAAAGAGAAAGATGATTGTCACGTTTTGAGGTGTTGTCATCATCTGTTGACCTTCCCCAAGTCCCTGAAATTCCCCTAAAACCACATGACACACAGAGTGTATTTATCTGCGTGTCCTTTCAGGGAGAAACGATGATGTCAAGTGTTTCTGTTGTGATGGAGGCCTGCGGTGCTGGGAATCTGGGGATGATCCATGGGTTGAACATGCAAAATGGTTTCCTCGGTAAATTTTGCCTTTTCCGAACTCTTTTTTTTATTATTATTATTATTTATAAAACTGCTCTGATTCTTGAGCATAATTTCCTGATTGTTCTTTTGCAGGTGTGAATATCTGCTGCAGGAGAAGGGACAAGACTTTGTCCAGCAGATTCAGGCTCGATTCCCTCGCCTGTTTGAGCAGGTTAGCTCAGAGCATCATTTTGGATTTTACTTTCTGATAAAATCTTCCTCCAGGTGATTTAAAATGCTCAATTTTTATCTCCAAAAGCTCCTAACAACAGGAGACACCAGCTCCAGAGAGTTTGTGGATCCACCAGGTGAGTTTAAAACCATATGAAGTTAAAAATATTACCATAACAGAGGTTTAAAGTATTCATTACATTCCCCCCCATCAGTGGTACATCTGGGTCCAGGAGAGGAGCGGTCAGAAGATGCCGTCATGATGAACACGCCTGTGATCAAATCTGCTCTAGAGATGGGCTTCGACCGCAGCCTCGTCAAGCAAACGGTGCAGAGCAAGATCCTGACGAGCGGCGAGAACTACCGGACCGTCCAGGAGCTGGTCTCAGATCTGCTCAGCGCTGAAGACCAAAAGAGGGAGGAGGAGCGGGAGATGCTAGCAGAGGCCATGGCGTCAGGTGAGGGAACAACTGAGAAATGTGCTGCTTCTGTGCTGATGAATGAAAATCTGATGTTTTTAAATTTTTTGTCGTTTTAGATGGTTTTACATTTGTGAAGAGGCATCAGGCGGCTTTGGCTCAGCGTCTGAAGAGTGTGGAGCCGGTGTTGGAGCATTTAAGAGAGCAAAATGTGTTATGTACGTTAACCTTTTGTTGATCTAATTTAATACAAGCTACCAGATCTTTGAGATTATAGGAATCAACTAATAGGATCAATTTTAATCCACATTGAGCAGCTGTCGTATGGGAACGATTTTGTGAATTTATCTGAACTTTCGGCTGGTTTCCTGTAAGTTTTAGTTTTTTTGACTGGTCTTTGCTCATCTGCAGCTGCTGAGGATTACAGCAGCCTCCTGGCCCAGACCTCAGCCCAGCAGCAAACCGCCAGGCTGATCGAACTCGTCCTCAACAAAGGAAACGCTGCCGCCGAGGTGTTTCGCAACTGGATCCAGAAAAACGACGTCCACCTGCTCAGAGACCTCATGGGTATGACTTCACCACAGGACACCAACACAGACCTGAGAAGTATGGAAGTTAGCTTCATCGTTTTGTTCGCTTTGGTTTTATAGAAATCTTGATTTTCTGTAGCAGTTAAGAGTTTGTGCATTTTTTTTTTTTGCCTTTATTTGATGATTATTATGTTTTGTTTGCACAAAGCCTTTGCTGTAGGTTTCGAGTTAATTTAATGAGCAACACATATAAATGCAGTATTGATTCAGAAAAGGGTCATTTCACAGCTTCAGTGTTTGGATAAAAATTTAAAATCATCCACTGGATTTCAAACTGGATTAAATGCTGAACACATCACATTTTAATTGATAAATGCTTCAAATAAATGTCATTAGAGATATCTAGTTGTAAAATATTTGGACGACCTACAAAATCATTTGGTTTTCTGCTTTGTTGTTTGTTTTTTTTTCAAATATAAATATATAATTATAGAAATACTAAAACATTCATTTGGTATAAATGATTATTACAAAATTAAAATCTGAACTTTTCTGGGAAATGTAACAGAAATGCAGCTTCTGGTGAAGACAAATTTGGGGAACATTTATTCCCACAGAAGATTATTAAAAGGATTCAGAGGTTAACTTCAGTTGTAAAACTTGCTAGAAAAATCTGAAATGGATTCTAGTAAGATGAAACTCGGTCAGGATTTCACTCTGAAAGCTCTGATTTTGACACGTTTTCTTTCCCCCTTTTAGCTCAGTCAAATGAAGCTTCTTCACCAAGCCAAGATCTTTCAGGTAATAAAGATTTCTTCCTCCGATTCAACCTAATCTTATGACATTTCTACAAGGAAAATGATCTAATATAAATATAGCAGGTTGTCTTAAGAACTCAATGAGAAGTGTAACATACAATCTCTGGAACATTGCTTACTCATTTTCTTGAGTAACCAAGTTGTTATAACAAGTGACATTTACCCAACCTACAGTAGTCATGTGAAACTATTTGGGTTTGTGAGGTCATGTCATAATTTCCTGAATTGAAGTGGAAATGGTCACCTGCTGTGAATGACTGGATTTTTTTAAAGTTGAAGTTTGACTAATTACATTGGACAACAAATTTAACGTCACCTTCACAAGTTCAGTGTGAAGATGGTCACTGTCCCGTGTGACATCTGTATAAAAAGATATTTGGTGCTTGAATATTTTATGTTTATTTTTAATTCTAAGTGTTTGAATAGAAGGCAACACCAGAACTTGGTTCCTAAAAATACTTTCTCATCTTATTTAAAAGGCTTTAGGATTGAACACAGACATCTAGAAACGAGAAGTTATCCAGTTTCCTTCTTACTTGAATATTAATTGTCATGTTCTGGATTACTGAGAATCCACATTTTAAAATGCTTTTCAGTGATGAGGTTGATGTGCGGTTAACACTGTAAAAATAGAGTATTGAGGTTTTTTCAACTCGTGATTTGTCAGTTTTTGTATTGAATTTCACAGAAAAATAATTTTGTATTTGTTTAAAACCTCTTACATTTTATTTAAATTGCAAACAACTCCAACTACCAGTAAAATAAGTTTGATTCCTTTATACACTAATGTACTGTCACTACGTGATGTTGACACTAGGTGGTGCAATTGTATGCAATTTGTAGTGTTTAGTTTTTGTGAAGATAGGTTCAGGTTCTTATGATCATACTTGACTGAAACTTTCTGACTCCACAGACCTACCGATGGAGGAGCAGCTGCGGCGCCTGCAGGAGGAGCGAACCTGCAAAGTTTGTATGGACAAAGAGGTCAACATCGTCTTCATCCCATGTGGTCACCTGGTAGTGTGCAAGGAGTGCGCACCATCCCTGCGGAAGTGCCCAATCTGCAGAGGCCTTGTTAAAGGCACAGTTCGAACCTTTCTGTCATGAGGCAACATGGTGCCAAGAACTTAAAGCAAAATGTGTTCTATAAATGTAAGAATAAAGGATTTACTTTGTCATTTTGTGGCTATTTTATGTAAACTTGAACGAGCCCACAAGGTTGTGAACAACTCTTCAGTCTGACAGTAGTTCCCTTTTTTTGCATCAGGGTGTGCAATCTTCAATCAGTGCAATAATATTTGTATAATTAACTAATTTCTTTCAGAATCCACTGTATTACTGCAACAATACTTTTATATTAAACCAGTAAAACGCAAAAGCTGATGTGGATGTGTCATTTGTCCAAGGATACACAATGTAAATCCATCACATTTTTTATTGTAGGTTTTTGAAAATCTAAACTGTTAAAATGCCACAAATGTTCTGAGATTGATAGAATATATTACAATTTATCACTGGGATTTAATTTAAGGGTTATTGGGAGCTTATGAAAACAGCTGAAGTAACTTCAAATTAAGTTCAACATAACTAGAAAGTTTTCAGGAACTTGCAACAAAAATGTTTAGTATTTTAGTTTTCAAAAAGTTTTGTCTAAAATTCCAATTAAAACACTTGCTGCAGAAGTTATTTTATGAATCTACTTAGATACCATGATCCCTGATTTAAGAGATTTTCATCATGTTCTCATCTTCCAACATATTACCTACACCTACATAAACAAAAGTGCGAAAAACATGGCATTAAAATTTCATTATAAACATTGTCAAAAAAAGTTTCACAATCTGCCAATCCATAGGTTTAAATCCCAGAACATAAAACTTTAGTTTCCCATCAGTCAATGACAGCTAGTGTGTAATATACATACAAAAGGTTTGGTGACGTCTCTTAAAACATACAAAGACAAAATTAGTTTTTACAAATATTTATTCTTCCACACATATTCAGCCAGTTTAGATGATGCCAATCTACAAAAAAAAGAAAAACGCATGTATTAAATAAAGTTCATTAAAAGTAGGTAATCTAAATCTGAAGCATCTGGCATCAGTGGTTCCTTTGAATGCATCACAAACATTCAGATGAAAATAATGTTTACATCACATGCACAGAGGTCTATAAAATTAAATATTACAGCATCGGCCTGCTGAAATAAAACTCACCTTGTTTGCAACATCCAACGCATCGTAATCTGGCGCGAGCCGAACGTAGGCCTTCTTCTCACCATCAGGCCTGAACAAATAATGCGAGTAAACATAAGCCAAAGTTTTCCATGAAAGTCATTTTACAGTTATTTGAAATCACATATAGCCCATGTTGGGTTCTATATTAAAGAGAAAAGTGCGTATTTGTGCAATATTTCATCATGGAAACCAAATGCGCAGCCTGGACCGAGACGTCTTACCTGATGAGTGTGTTGACTTTGGCGACATCAATGTCATACAGCTTCTTGACAGCGTGTTTGATCTGATGTTTGTTTGCCTTGACGTCCACAATGAATACAAGAGTGTTGTTATCCTCAATCTTTTTCATCGCAGACTCTGTTGTCAAGGGGAACTTGATGATGGCATAGTGATCCAGCCTGAAAGATTATTTTTAAAAAATACATTCAACATTAGATTATTTCAAGTAGAAAAAGCTTCAAAACAAGACTAAACTAAAAAAAAGTACATTAACTGAGGTGCATCAGCAGTTAATAAAGTTGGACTCATAATTTTTCATACTTTGATCGCTTTTACCATCATGTGCACCGTGTTTTTGTTGGCCTTTTCATGGCTGGAGGTCTAAAAACTTACTTGTTCCTGCGAGGAGCACTCTTGCGAGGGTACTTGGGCTGCCTGCGGAGACGGAGGGTTTTAGGGCGACGGAAGGTGGGAGAAGTCCTGATTTTCTTCTTCCTCTGGCTGTGTACGCCTTTCAGCACAGCCTTCTTTGCCTTCAGAGCCTTTGACTTGGCCCCTGTTTTGGCAGGGACAGCTAAAAAAAACAAAAATGTATTTAGTTAAAACACTGGATGTCTAACAGTGCCGGCCAGAACTTTGACATTGAGAAAACTCTCGTTCCTTAATATATTTACAGTTGTATAAGATTGAGGCTACAGAATTTGTTTGATCAAAACTTTTCAAAGTGTCAAAAACATCAGAATCAAACAAGTTAGCCTTCAAATGCCTCTGAATCACAAAAGGTATCATTTCCAGTCTTCATTTTAAGTAATACAGCTACAAAAATGTGCACATCAACATGCATGCTAGATTTCCTAATTGCGTTCAAATGATTAATTCTCCCAAAACTCAACTAAACCACCAAACCACACTGGGTAGTTTTCATGCCTTGAAGTAAATGTTGACGGCCATCGGCAGTTTAGCTTAGCCACACTGAAGACGCTCATGATGCTAAAACTCATGCTAACAGCAAAACATGGCTGATGTTTAAACAAAAGGTTAGCGATATATTGTCTGAAACCGTTTTTCCATACCAAATGCATCACAGAGTAGGCTAATGAAGCTAAATTAATGACTAAGTAGACCACGTTTTGTCGCTAACATCAGCGCTCACGTTAGCTTAGCTAACCTCTCTCTACCACATTCGCAATGTAGATTACAACCATATTTAACCAGTTGGCAACTGTGAAATTAGACCTTGTGTGTCGCCACTGATATATACTTTCAAACGAGTCGTCTGTGTTTACTGTTCGAGGCATTATAATCACAAAATGTGCGATTTATTCATTCACAATTTCAGGATTCACAAACCTTCCTTCTTCGCCTTCGGTGCCATGTTGAGAAAGGAAGAGCAGGTGGGGTTTCCTTCAGTATAATGCAAGGGCGAGATCTTAGAGCATTGTCGCGATATCACAGTGAGGAAATGGTAGCGCTCTCTTTTACTACATCTAGGCGCCCGTCTCCATAAATAAATTAGAATTTAAGGGAGTATGTTTATTTCTGTAATTAAATTGAATTACAAAAACTTTATTACGGCTTACAGAAAATAGAAACTCAAAGATTTACTTTCTCAAACTTTTGAATATATCATACTACGAATAAAAAAATAATTTAAAAAAAATTAGACCTGTTCACATGTCCAGTATAAACTCTTAATAAATGCATGGTCAGGGCTCCTTTTACACTAATCACAGCATCAATGCGGCCTGTCATGGAGATGATCAGTTTGTGACTGCTGTAGGCAGGAAACAGTCAGCCAGGACCTTTGTTAAAGCAGCCTGTCACATCGGTCCCATTTCTTTAGTTAAATTGATACAAACCTAACCTTCCTTGGATTTAAATTGTTCTCACTCATTTTCTTAAGCACACCCAGATGCTGCACACTGTGCTGTAATACTAAGAACTAAGCATGAAATGGCAGAGTATAAACAACAGGCAAAATCCAAAATAAAGGATTAAATGACCTCCAGAAACCAAAAGGGAGAGTTGGAATTAAATTTGTAAGGATGGTTAGGAGGATTGGAGGGAACCCTCCTTTAAACCCATCTTTTAATTTTCCATTCAATCCTCCCTCTAATCCTCCTTCCAACACTAATTCCAAATTTCGTTCCAACCTTACTTCCAACTCTTAATTGCCATCATCATTTCAATCCTCCTTGTTTAATATAAAAGGCATCTTTTATTTTTATTTACTTCACAAATGTAATTAAAATCATGAAACTCAAGATTCACTGTGTGCTTTGCTTCATAACCTTCCTGTGCTTTTTTGTTTCTTAAACACTTTTTCCTTCCACTTAATCTTCCTGGCGACATTCAGCTTTTTAGCAACAGCACTTGTAACTTTATTAAAAGTTTTAATCATCTGCAAACTGCAATAATCTAGTCATAGAAAAGCTGTAAGCATATTACTCTGTAATTAATCTATAGATTTCACTTTTTGAATTCAGTTACTGAAATTGTCAATGATATTCTGAGACAAATCTGTAAACACAAACACCAAACAGGGCCATTTCTCATTTTTTATGTCAATAAGACAGAGGTTTTTATTGACAAAATGGATAAACAAACAAAAGGCTGCAAAATGACATTGTATAAAAGGTTTTTCTTTATTCCGATTATAAAATCCAGAACTGTGAAACCATTAAACAGAATGTTCATGAAAACAAAGTCCACTGTAACACCGAACCACTGTCCTCTTGTCCTTTTGTAAAGTTTTCATCTGTTTTTCCTGATTTAAGAAAAGACAAAAGAACATTATTATTACATGCAGCTCTTATTAAGTTAGTCCTTAAGTTTTAATATTATAAGTCATTTAATGTTTTTCTAGAAGCATTTTTGGTGAAAGTGATTAATTAATTTGAACTCTAAGGTGTTCATGAATCACTCAACAAGCAGCCGGTGAAGCCCATTCTTACTTTTTTAACTTGGCTCCTCCTAATTTTGATCCTCCTTTCTGAACTGCTGCTTTAGGTTTTCCTTTTTTCTCTCCTGCTTTTTGAACTTTTTCTTTTGTCTTCTTCTTCTTCTTGTCCTGCTGTTGCGCTGTCTGAGCCCCGTTCTCTCCTTTCTGCTTGCTGTTTGTCGTTTTCTTATGTTCTTGTTTCTCAGCTTTGACTTTCTTCTTCATGAGGAAGCGAGGGGTTGTGCAAATGGTGCTCCTACTGGGAGGTTTCTTCTCAAGTCTTCGCTTTACTTTGCTGAAGGAAAAACAAAATATCCAAAGTACGATGATCAAAACGTAAAACGTTAAGGGGTTACATGCAGGCAGTTCTTTGTGTAATTGATACACAGCTTGGCTTGGTTATAATCACACATCTCGCTTACCTGTGGATCTTTTTGAAGCCAATCATGTAGTCCGGCACAGGGCACCCAGCTTGTTTTATAACATTAGCAATGCTGTTCAGGTGAGAAAACATACACGTTAGAAAAGAAGAGAAAAGAAGAGAAGAGAAAAGAAAAGGAAAAAAAAGGAAACCAGCATCTTCCCAATCCTCCATTAAAGCTTGGGTTAAAAAATTTTCACAACATTCAACTCAAGCTTCCCCTCCTGGTTGTTTGAACATAATTGGTTTAATATTGTACCTGCGCAACAACGGTTTGTCATTTTCTGTAAAGAAGGTGATGGCCTTCCCTTCATGTCCAGCTCTGCCCGTACGACCTGAGGGATAGACAGAGGTTCATGAAAATAATTTAAAAAAAAACACAAGAATGAAAAAGCAATTAACAAATTTTATATAATTTACACTGCCACAAAATACTTGACGAATGCTGTAACTTTAGCCAATCGAAAGTCAAGTAAACACTGCTGAACAGTAGTCCTCCAATAAACCCACCGATTCTGTGAATGTACTCCACGGCGCTGGTGGGGAAGTCGTAATTCAGCACCAGGTTCACTCCTTTGAAGTCGATTCCTCTGGCGAGCAGAGCCGTGCAGATCAGCACCCAAATCTTCCCGGAGCGAAAGCTGTTCACCACGTTGTCCCTCTGAAACGCAGCAGCCAGTCAGGACGCCATGAGCCATGCTGGGCTTCCTGCACTGTTTACTTGGTTAGACTCTAAACTTTTCCAGACTCAATGCCTAAATGCAAATGCTCACTATGATGGATGGATAGTGGTGGAGATGGACAGATGGATAAATGCATGGATATACATGCAGGCTGAAACAAATTTTGTTGTTCTTCTGTACAATGACTGACAAACAGATGGATATATGGAAACGATGCAATATTAACGTACCATTAACTATCCCATCATTTTTTTCAATTGTATTTATAGTATTTTCCTTTAACATCACACTAAAAAATTCTTCATGATGACGTTTACCAGCCTAAAAAACTTAAAAATATTATTGAATTGCTACTTTTACAATTTTTCACTCTTGGATCCATGAGAGCATCAAGCAATAATATCTTTAAAATGTGATTAAATACAGTTATTGTTTGCTGCTTAGCTGTAAAGTGACATTACTTTATGTCACCGGTGTCCTGCAGCAGCCCGTTTACTAAAAGCCAAGTTCTTTCCAGGAGCAGAATTTCTATTTATAGTCATAAAAACTAATAAGAAAAATAATAAAACAAATATTTAAGAAGAAAGGTGGAAAGACAGATAAACTCATGGATGAATGAATGGACAGCTAATTGAGAATGAAAGGACCGAATAACAGATGGCTACACAGTAAGAATGTGTGTTTGGTGTGTGTTTCTTTCTACCTGCTGCTGTGTTCGTTCTGCGTGGATCACGTCAACATTGATCCCTTCGTACACCAACTCGTGGAAAAGCTCCCGCGCTCGCTCTATGGACTGAACAAACACCAGCATGGGAGGCAGGAACCCCTGGAGCACAAAGAGGAAAATATTCTTCACTCCACCAACAAAAAGGTTTAAAAACACAAAAAAAAAACCGCCCTTACTTTTTTGATGATGTCCCTCATGGCCACAAGCTTCCCGTTCTCCTCCCCGACAAACAGCAGCTCCTGCTCCACCGTCTCCACCGCTGTATTTCTGAACATTTTGTACAGCGTTACTATATTAGAACACAAAGAGGTATTTGGATCTACGGGCAGAGCGCCACCTGTGTCCGATGTTGACAGAAACCAAGTTGTCGAGGTTCAGGCGGCACCACTTTTCCACCTGCGGCGTGCAGGTGGCGCTGAAGAAAGCCCTGCGCACCTTGGCGTTAGAACATGCCAGAAAAATGGTCGCCAGCTGCTCCCTGAAGCCCGTCTTCCCGTCCTCGAACAGCTTATCGGACTCGTCCACAACCAGCCACTCCACACTGAGAAACAAGAGGCGTGTCTGGAGTGAAGACAGATGTTCAATTAGCAAAACGTGTGATAAATTTTACCTGCTCAGGTTGATTCCTGGAGGATCCTGATTGAGAAGGTAGATCAGTCTGTTGGGAGTGCTGACGAGTATGTCTGCACAAAAAAAAAAAATCCACAGGATTTAATAAGAAACAAAAATGAAAGACCTCAACGTTTCCAAATGACAACATTTGCGACCACTCACCATATTTTTTATTTGACTGTGGACCGTACTTCTTAGCTGCCAGGGAAGCTTTATCGATGATGTGAACTCTAAAGCCGACTCCGTCAGACAGGCGCAGCAGCTCTCTGTAGGTCTGAACACAACACAACAACGCTGACATGGAGAGAGTCCCTACGAAAAGAGCACATCTGTAACAATACCACGGTAAAGGACGAGATAACCAGGCTACATGTCCAACAGGGGTTTAAACCGCAAACTAAAGCTTTATTAGAGCTACTTTTAAAGCATCGAGTCTTCTTGAGCCCTCTTTAGGAATTTTCTCAGGATTCGTATGCTTCTGTTAAAGCCACAGTTTTGAAGAGAGTCTAGAAAGGATCAAATGAAACTCATTAAGCTATCGGTCACAAGATGATCCACAAGATCCACTGTATCTTAACCTAAAACTGAAATCTTACATGTGAGATGAAGTTAAAGCTCTGCTTCAGGTTTAATAAAGCTACTTTTTGTTTAACATTCAACAAAATCAAATAAACTATTAAACAAGTAAACTTAAATTTCAGCATCTTCTTCTTCTGCAATAACCAGTGAAATATCTAAAGCATTGTGAGCACTAGCTGTTTTTTCTACGGCTTTAATTCAAGTTTTCAACCAATATATGATCGATATTATAATACTTATTTGAGAAATCCACAGTCGACACTAGTAAAGAGGTGACTTACACAAAAATAAGGTCTGAAACAAGCCTGTTGCGATAAGCAATTGATTCATTAATCGCATGATGAATTAAAATGAGTTCAATCATTTCCATTTTGATTTTTCTATGAATTTCATTTACAGAGCTCATAATCCATTTTGCACATGGTTTCAGTTGTAGTTTTTATTTCATTTTATCGTTTATGTTTCTGTGTTATTTTGGATATAAAAACTATCTTCCAGTTTCAGTGTGGCGTGTTCTATATAAAAGTAAATTGTCTCAAAACAACAGTATTATCGTTTACCGCCATAATTTCAGAGAAAATGTATCATCCAGTAAATTTTGTTATCCTGACTGGGGTAGAAACAATCTGTGTACCTGGCTGGCCAGTTCTCTGGTCGGGGAGATGACCAGAGCCCTGAAGCCCAGGTTTGCAGGCTGCTGTAGGTGGGCGAGCAGCGGAAGAGAGAAGGCCAAAGTCTTTCCAGATCCGGTCGGAGCGCATGCCAACAGCTCCCGAGCCTAAAAGACAAACCAGACCAGCAGAAATAATCTCAAATAAAAAAAAAAAAAAACTGAGCTCTGTGCTCTGATTGGCCAATCACAAAGTATTTTAACTCACATGCATCATGAGTGGTATGGCCTGCATCTGTATCGGCGTTGGCGTGTTCCATCCTGCGTCCTTGAGGTTCTGAAGAACGCGTGGGTTGAGGCGATACTCGGACTGAAGCTCCTCAAACGAGCAAACCGGGTCGGGCACATCGCAGCCATGGACGTGTATACGATGCTGGGCGCGAATGCGATTCACCTTAAAGCCAAACCCAGAAAAAAGAAAAGAAAAAAAAAGCCTTTGTTCTTTTGAAGGACGTCCAAGTTATAGAAAAGCAGACAAAATTCTCTTTCTGGGGGTTTCAGTGAGAGGAGACCTTCTCCTGGTGAAGTTGCTTCAACCTCTTGAGCGAGAATTTCTCCGTCCCATCCTTCTGTACGTCTCGGATCTTTCTGTCCAAGGAAGAGGTCCAGGTGTTGTCGCCTCTCTGGATCTCAGTCGGTGGTTCACCACCAGCTGGAGATGAAAACAGAGAAGAGAGCTGATACTCTGAAAAATTAACTTTGCCAGATACAATTCGCACCTGCAGTACGGCAGGCTGCTAAAAGCCTCACTTGTCATTTAAAATCATTTCTCTCTGTCAAAGTGATTTACACTTTTGATACAGACAGAACTGCATCTGTCCGTCACAGATGCTCTTCAACCAATATGACTGATGTTGAGCTCATTTACAAAGAAGAATGGACAAAACTTTTAATCTCTATTACATTGGTTCTTAACCTGGGTTCGATCGAACCCCAGGGGTTCGATGAGTCGGTCTCAGGGGTTCGGCGGAGCCTCTGCCGCCAAGGTAAAGACACACTTGTGTAAAGTCGTGATGACGCCCCGCTTTGCCATCACTTGCTGCTGAGGATCATGTTACATTGCTTAGCCAATCAGAGGATCACGTTTCATTGCTTAGCCAATCAGAGCTGCGGAGGAGGAGCCCTGATTGAAGGAGCTCCACTCAGCAGAGATTTGAACTTGTGTCTTTAATTACTTCAGTAAAGCTCACTGTTTTAACCAAATTCTAGTCTAAATCTGCTCCTTAGTTGCATCTTTTTGGGGTTGGTACTGCCTCTAGTGACGTGGGGTGGTAACACAGCTAATATAATTTCATTACTAAATCAGAATACCACAAAATCTTTATTTATGATTAATAAATAATCATAGCTCTACATTCTCTTAAGAATGTAGAGCTATGTAGAGCTTTAAGGTCTTGTTTAATTCAATGATTTAAACAAGACCTTAAAGTGGCTCCAGTCTCTCTCGATGGCCAACCTGTTGAAACTGTGGCAAACGTTAAATACCTTGGGTCGTTCCTGGACAGTCAGCTCAACTTTGCTGAAAACACTGACTATATTTTGAAGAACTGTTCTCAGAAACTCTACCTTTTAAGAAGACCTAGTGATCTTGAATGTCTTGAATTTTTGGGGGAAAACATTATATGTAATTTATCACTGCAGCAGGGTTCAGTGAATGTGCATATAAAACTGGTGGGTTCGGTACCTCAAAAAGGTTAAGAACCACTACTCTAGAAGTACAAAGCTGGTAAAAAGAAAAAGGATCACTTCTGTGGCTGTGTGTATAAATGCCCTAATTCACAATTAAAAACTTTTTATTATTTATCAAATATTGCCACTCTTAAATTATAAAAGAGTAAAAAATAAAATAAAAATAAAAAGCCTGAGAAACAAGCATGGACTCTGCGTCCTTTACCGTCCTCCTCCACCCGGCTGCTTTCCGTCCTCTTGCTTTTGTGTCTCTCTTCTCCCGGTGGCTTTTTGCGTTTTCTTTTGCCTCCTTCTTCAGACTCTCCGCTTTGGATGCCCTCCTCATCCACGCTCTGGGCTCCATTAGCTGCTCCTGCGCCGAAGTAGTTGATCGCAGACAGGGAATCCAGCGACGCTTCTCTGCCCTGAGACCTGGCCACCTACGCAATGGGTCAGAACAAACGCAGGTTCTGCTGTTACCATAATGCCTCGTATAATAATAGCACAACTAATCATCAAAAGGGAAGAGAAACTAGAGAAGCAACCGATATTACTGCTAGCCAACATGAACAGCGGCTATTAGTGTTAGCTACTACTTCCGCCGAGGATTGTTATCAAGAGTACCTTAAACCGAGCAGCATCTTCACCAAATCTCTTCAAGTCAAATTTAGCACCGGCTCCGAGTTTCCTAAACAGCTCGAATGTGTCCATTGCTGTGGCAGCAGCGTGGTCTGTGAAAGATCCGCGCAACGACAATCAACATCCGGTTCATGGACATTTCAGCCTCTTCTTCCCCCTAGTGGCCACTGCTGGTACTACACTCGTGGTGTATTAGTTTTCCGTCAAACGTTTCTGCGTTGGATCTTTTATGGTGGCACTTTAAATTAATTATTGATTTCTGCGAAGACTGATCAGATTAAGCTTAACGGTTAGAAAACGTTTATTAAATTTTTTTATTTAACCTTTACAAGAATCACAATAAAAACCCATTGAGATTAAAAACCTATTTTTCAAGGAAATTCTGGCCTGAGAGACAGTATCAAATAAAACACATACACACAAAAATACAGTTAATAGAAATGCCAAGTTATAAGCAACAAATACACGTGACTGAATTGGCATCAAAAACGTTTTAGCTTGTGTGTTACCACATTGTGGGCCAGACATTTGGTGGCATCCTGATGGCAAAATGTGTTGAAAAATTTGACATTGTGTAGAAAGTATCATAATTTGACAGCAAATAACTGGGTTAAACATATTTTCCCCCAGCTGTTTGTAAATTTGAGTAAAGATTATTTTCCCTGAAAAAAAATCCTGCCATGATCAAAGTATCATCTGAGAGCAACTTACCCCAAAATATCCAGGAGAAATTTAGTGATGTACATTGTGCTTTTCACCATTAAAGGCACACAAAGTTTAAAACATTAAAACACAAAGTTTAGTCAATGTTTGGCTCTTATTCACATTGGATAGCGGATGCCAGAGTACACATATGCCATAGCTTTCAAAATTTTATTTGTAAAAAATAAAATTGAAAAACTACCGTTCACCTTCCACCTCACAATATATTTTAAAATACACATAAACAAGTGGCAAAAAGTTCAAGGAGTTTGAATACTTTTGCAAGGCACTGTAGGTTTTGTGACAGAAGAAAAATTGGGAAGAATCAGAAAAACAACAAAGGTATCAATCTCCTTTCAGACAGCAGAAATTATACAATAATACAGGAAATGTAAAACATGTCTGTATACACTCAGTCATATATCTAGTCAAAGACAGTGTAGTGTGGTTCATATAGGGGTGTGCAATACTGGGAACTCTGGTATTGATCTGAAATCAAGTAAATACAAGGCTAGTATTGTGATACCAATACTAATGTTTTCAAAAAGTGTCATTGAATAATTTGGTGACTTGACTTCAAGTTAGTCGATTATGACTATGATAAATTACAGGTCAAAGATTTTAGGCAAGTACAAGTGTTTTATTAACTAAATACAGTAGAAATCAATGTAGCAGTATAGAAATAAAAGGGATGACAAAAAATAAAATAACCTTCACATAACCTAAATATTAACTATTTTTACTTCAAATGTTGACACAAAAGATTTGTTATTTTCAACCATGTTTTTTATTTCAGGTTTACATCCGAGCACATTTTTGAATTCCAGAGAGGCTTTTTTCACCTGCCA
This sequence comes from Micropoecilia bifurca, assembly GCA_903067075.1. Taxonomy (NCBI): domain Eukaryota; kingdom Metazoa; phylum Chordata; class Actinopteri; order Cyprinodontiformes; family Poeciliidae; genus Micropoecilia; species Micropoecilia bifurca. Next base: position 27,352 of record CAEGAF010001212.1, read on the forward strand.
GAGACCCAGTCTCTGAGTTGGGGGTCAGGTTTGGGGATCTTCTCCCCCCTCAGCTTTTATTTCAGCTCAGTTTAGTCCACCATGAGGACTAAGGCCTCAATACATGTTGTGCTTTGCTTTGCCCTTGCGCCACCACAGCACCCAGGGGGTAAACTGTTTTAATATCATTTTAATAATTTGTGTAAATTGGTGTATATATATATAGGCTGCTCAGTGGCGCAGTTGGGAGAGCTGTTGCCTTGGAGCAAGAAGGTTCTGGGTTCGATTTGCATGTTCTCCCTGTGCATGCGTGGGTTTTCTCCAGGTTCTCCGGTTTCCTCCCACAGTCCAATAACATGACTGACAGGTTAATTGGCCTCTCCAAATTGCCCCTAGGTGTGAGTGTGTGTTTGTGTGTATGGTTGTTTGTCCTGTGTGTCTCTGTGTTGCCCTGCGATAGGCTGGTGACCTGTCCAGGTGAACCCTGCCTCTCACCCGGAACGTTAGCTGGAGAGGCACCAGCAACCCTCCTGACCCCACTGAGAGACAATGGATGGATGGTGTGTGTGTATGTATATATATATATATATATATATATATATATATATATATATGCTGTGAGCGTTTGAAATGTGAAGGACAAATTCATCATCAAAGCAGATTTTAATTCTTCTGAAAACATGTTCAAATGTATCAAGTCTGATCTGCTCTTCTCTTACCTCTTGCTCCAACATGATTTACCATAAAATCAGGTTAAAGTAAATTTCTAAAACTCCTCACATATCTTCAACAGATCCTCGAGGAAATGAACCACCACATCCTTCTCCTGCTCTCCTCCCCCCTCTTCAGCCCTCAGGCTCTTAAGTCTGACAAGCGTCTCCTGTAGTCGGCCCAGTCTTTGCTGCAGCTGTCCACTCTCCTCCCCACAGTTCCTCTCTTCTCCTGCTTCATCTTCTCCTCCTGTTTTTCCTTCTCCTTCCTCCGCTTTAAGATACTTGATTAAATGCTCTCTGATGCCCCTGCCCTCCTCCCCGGCCAACAACGCGCTGAGTTCAGGCATGTCCTGCAGCGTGCCGAGGCCGAGCAGGTGCAGCAGAGCCTCAGAGAGCGTGTTTCGCAGGCTGGCGCTGTAGCGGTACTCCAGAAAGTCGACCGCATCTTCGCTGTTTTCCAGGGCTGTGGCCAGAGAGCGCCATACGCAGCTGAAGCGCTTTGCGTCACCGTAGCAGCTGCGTTGGGCTGGCACTGCGAGGGCGGCGGCCGACTTGATGCGGACTTTGAAGTTTTTGCAGGAGGTGACCACATGGCAGAGGGCAGTGAAGGCATCTTGAGACCATGGAGCCGTCTCTGTCGTGAAGAAAGAAACGACAGGCAGCTGTAATGTTTGACATCAGCAAAATCCAACAACTAAAAGATGGAAAGTTATTACTAAAATTTAGACTTGGATCTAAATCATTAGCTACTCCTAAAAGGGGACTAATTATGCTCCCTTCAAATGGGTTAGGAAAGGTTATACAAAACATGTTCATTACATTTTTTGCACAAAATCCTTCTTAGATAATGAGCTTTTTATCTGATCAGTTCTGAATATTTTGAGCTCCTTTCAGAATGAGCCGTTTTTTTATTGATGTCTTGTCACTTTAGATCAAGTCAGCTTCTGCTAGACACGCCCCCCCCCAACTCAACGTTTCAGCAGATGAAAATTGCTGAAAACAGATGCGCAATTATACCACCATGTCTTTGAAAAGCAGAAATGGAGCCTCCGGCACAACAAACAGGAATGGAGCAAGTGCTTTCTGATTGGTAAGTCAACAAACAAACATGCCAGATCTCTGCTTGGGTTGCTAGGAGACAGACTGGACTCGCTGGGGTTGCTAGGTAACGAGTTAGTGACTCTACAAATAAGGTTTTTGAAACGGTTTGTTTTCCAGACACTAAAAAATATTAACCTATTGCCAAAAAACATTTGAATGTTTTTTTTTTAAATGCCTGGACAGTTTTTAAAAGCAGCCGAGGCCCAACTGAAAGTATAAAAACGAGCAGAAAGTGAATTTTGCATAATATTCACTTGAATCTCTAGACTCTTAAGAGAAAATTAAAAAAAATAGTTACCAAGCGGCAGAGAGGAATTTCTGAAGGCATTTCCCAGTGCATAACAGGCATTCCACCTGACTTTCATAGCTGCTTCCGATTGGACGGTTTTGACTAGAGCACGAACCGCGTCTTCCAGAGGGCGTTGGAAAACAGGCCGGGTCATCTGACTGTGGCGCAGGAAATGAAGGAGATTTCCAAGCGCTCGCACTGCATTGCACTTCACCTGGAAGGTTAGAGGAGGAGAAAACAAGGTAACATATTAGCTTGAACATGTTGCCCTCGGGAGATCTGGGGTTACTACTGTAAATCTAAGTGAATGTGTTGTTTTTTTCACCTTGTCTCTGTCTGCAGCTGCTCGAGTTGCTGCCTGCAGCATCCTCAGCAGAAGCATGTCGGACAATTCTTCCTGGAAATCCACACCTACATTCTGCCTGAAGATAGAGAAAGATACAGATCAGGTCCAGAAGTTTACAATCACTATGGCCATAAAGGAATTTTAATCTCAGTTTAATGATGAATTTAAAGTGTTTTTTAGTCAGGATGGAATTATGATACAACTAACAGGAACTTGATGCAGAAGTTCAATTTTTTTGGTAGATTTTCTGTACTGGGTCAAAGTTTTACATGCAGATGATATATTATTGGCTTAAATGTCCCTTTGCAACTGAAGGCTTCAACAACTTTACTGTACATTTTTGGCTGGTTGTTTGACCACTCTACCAGGGGCAGAGCACAGAGTTTAATTTGGTTGATTTTCTGGCACTGATCAGGATTTTAATCATAAATAAAATGCTTAGTACAGTTTTATTGAGTGTTCAGTTGAAATATCCAGTAATGTCCACCTTTAAGCATATTGCTGCTGATTTAAGAGGAAGTTCCAGACTTTTCACCCTATTCTTTCTGCTTTACAAACCCAAGCAGTCTTACATATTAATGATTAGTGTGTCTGTGAGGTTTCCCAAAGACCATGCAGCTTTTGCACGGACGTTTGTAGATCGGTCATCAAGGGCAGCGAGGATAATGTTCGCAGTATCGGCCACAAACATCACATCCTGAGAGGAGAATATAATAAGAATATCTGAAAACATTCAGATGACTCATCAGCACAGATGCTGATCTTTATTGATTACTTGCCTCTCTCAAACAAGGGAACAGTATGTAAACTCCCAAAGCCCTGACGGCTGCAGTCTTCACCAGATAATTCTCAGTGTAGGTCAGGCCCAGCAGCACGGTGATGCACATCAGCTGGGTTTTATCCTAAAAACAAAGATTACAAATATAGCTGGAGGAAATTCCATTTTCATCTCCAGAAAATTAGAAGGTGATCAAAGGAGAAACTCACAGGCAGCTGGGCGAAGGCCTGTGGCAGGATGGAGGCGAGCGTGTCGCAGGCGCTTGCCTGTAGCGTGGGATGTTGTTCGTTTTGTAGTGCTGCATTTAGTGGCCCACTCAACACTTCTAACCAAAACTCCACCACCTACAAGCGGGAAACTCTGCATTAGGACCACACGTTGGCTAACATGACATGAGCACAATCCCAGCTGAATGTTGGACATAAGGTCCATCACAGGCAACTTAGATGTCATTTATTTTTATCCATTTTGAATTTGTGTGATTTTGGAAGTGTCCTGTAACCCATCATGACATAATGTTTAATCTTCTGAAAAGATGAGTCTTCAGTTTTCACAACAAACTCTTAAATCTACCTTTACTAGGGAATACTAATTTAGTATACAGACTTAAAAAAGACAATTTGCTGAAAAAACATTGTATTCAGAGCAGTAAGTCAAAATTGTATAAAATATGCACATTTTGTATTCAAGATAAAAAACAGCTTTGTTTATAAATATGTTTTGCTCAAAATTCCTCAAGTGGCATAGTTTTAGATTCATCCAGTTCAATTTCACTAAAGGAATGTTATGGTATAGCATTTTATGCAATTTTTAAAAAATGTATTACTTAAAAAAGGATTTTAATTGTTTATTTGCATTTTAATGCATCTCTAGTATTACATAAAAAAGGCTTAAATGCCTTGATGAAAAATATGCTAATAATCGATTAATAAGATAAAAGCTGCAGCCCGAGACTCTAGCAAAGAATCTTACCTGGTTCACAGGAACCTTAGAGCTGTCAGGAATACTGTTCTCAGCTCTGTACTGTTGGATTATTCCTGCACCAAACTCCTCTAGTAGCTGAAAAAAATACAACAAAACCACAAAGGTCCTTTGCTTATTGTAGTTTTGTGACTATTTGTAATGCTCGCAGCTGAGGTAGACAGATTTACCTTTGCACTGTGTAGCTGTATGGAGGGGTCTGTCTCCTCGAGGCACCGAACGCTCAGCTGCCCGATCTCATACAGGCTTGATTGAGCAAGAGGGAAATAACCGCGTACCAGATGGGACAAAACCTGAAAGAAAAACGAAAAAAAAAAAACCATACCTTGAGGAATGCTTCTTTAGAGCGTTTACAGGTTGTTTCCATAATCTTTACCTGCAGAGCTTCTAGTCGAACAGGAGAGGGCTCTAAAGCAGCACTGCCTCCAGCTCCCTCACTGTCTGACTGCTCCTCCCTGGGCTGAGTCACCAGAGAAACACAGAGCTTCAACAGCCACGGTGACGACTTCTCCTCCTCTCTCGGTGTGTGAGGGAGCTGGGGGGAATGTGTGCTTGAGTTTTGTTGCGAGAAAGCTGCTGGTGTCCGAGCAGGCGAGGCCGCCCCGTTCCTGTGTCTCCAGCTGAGAGCAGAGTCCTGCGGCGTTACGGAGCCGGAGATGCTGCTGCCGCCACTGCCGAGGTTTTCTGGCTGCTGGAGGAGAAGCTGCACCTCAGGGAGCGGGGCTTGAGCCGTTACTATCGCCCCGTACAGTCTCAGCACAGCCCCGCGTACCGTCACATCTGCAGACGGAGCATCCATACAATCAGAGAGAAACTTTAAAAAGCTAGAGGGGTCATTGGGACGAGGTGCAGACCTCTGTGGCGCACGTAAGGACGAATCTGTTTCCAGAGCTGGCTGAGCAGGCCAGGTCTGAGGCGATGATAGGGAGCGTTGGCCACCAGGAACGCCAGGCACTAACAGACAGGAGAGGAGATACTCCATGACTGCAGCACTGCTTCTGTCACACATGTTTTCCTTCAGAACAAACTAACATTATTTTGCTCAATTGTATTATTCAAAAGCTGAGTTATGGTCATTTTCATCATAAATTAAGTATTTAAGAGTTTGGTTGTCTTCACTGCTTCACCCCCACAGCCAACAGAACAATGCTGCAGACTGATGTTAGTCAATACAATGTGACTCGCCCATGTGACGCTGTGTGGTAAATGAATGTAATTCAATCCCCCATTTGGGAAAGGGAGAGACTTTGTGCCACTATTTATATGCTGTAAAACATTTAAATAAATAAACTCTGGCTGTGTGTTATTTCTCCCTCTGCAGAGAAGCAGTCTAGGATTGTAGGCAGCTAATTTGTGATTAGCACTCTGAGGTTATCATTATGCACTTGGCTTGTGGTCTAGGACCAGCTGCCTAAACATTAAATGATAAATCAGCTTGCCCACCTTTATGACCTGTGTGAGTGTTTGAGAGGACGTTTCAGCCAGGAGAGCCAGGCTGAGGCTGCGGTGCAGCTCTCTGACAGCAGCAGCTAGCATGAAGGAGAACGGGGTGTAAGACGTTCGAGGTGATGCCGTGTCTTCAGCCGCAGCCAGAAACTGCCGGGAGCCATCCAAGATGGCCGACAGTACCTGAAGCGCACACAGTCGCACCTAGAATGAAAAAGAATACATGAATTAAAAACGAAGTGTTATGTTTCACACGTCCTGATGAAAACCAGAGCAAATGTTTGTGACTGGCTGTACCTTTGGTGAGGGGTCCTTTAGTATGATTGTAAGCAGAGTTAGAGATGGGGGTCCACCTGCAGGAGAGTCTGGGATGAAGGAGGACCAGTAACCATACAGAGTCCTCTTCTCCACAGCTTTCACTACTGCTAGCATGCAGTGCAGCGCTAACTGACGAACACGGCACTGGTAAACTCTGAAACGGCAAAATGGAAAAGTTTGTTGAAGGGAATAAAAATACTGGCATTAAAACAGGGTTCCAACACATTGTTCTCTGTCTTGTCCTGATCATTTTTATAATATAAAAACAAAAGTTGACGGAATTCGTGGCAGAAAAAAAAAAAAGATGAATGGATGGAGGACAAGAAATTCTACATTTCTGGAAAAATGTATTCCTTTCAAAACTGTTCAAATGAACAAATGTGTAAAAAGCTCTCTGTGTACCTTAACTTGCTTTGTGCGTTCCCCTCGATGTCCGAAAACTCTGATTCAGAACTGTTCAGCTTCCAGAACGGGTAAAGAAACGAGGCGGGCGGCTTGGCTAAGCTCTCCACATCATTTCTGCTGCTGTCCCCTCCGCAGACTTCAGGCACCGCTTCTTTATCTTCCTCCTCTCTGTCATCCACTTTGCTTTCTTCAGGTTTTGTCTTCTTTCCTTTTCCTTTCGATTTCTTCTTTTTTTTCTTAAATGAGACAAAAGTGAACACCTTGCAATAAATGCAGAAAAATCCTCTGTAGGTACTAAAGTCAGTAAGAACAAAGGTTCCTCTTACTCCTGAAGCTTTTCCAGTCTTATCAGCCTCCTTTGGTGATTCTAAAGTTTTTGGTGGTTCAACAGGCCTTGGTGGAGAGAGACTTTCATACTGCGAAAGAGGCGCTGGGTAAATTACCTCTGGCCAGTCGACACTCAAACCAGGGGCTCCCTGGAACATGAGCCTCTATGAAAAGAATCAGGAGGTCTCAAACTAACAGACTTCACCAGGCAGATTGATGCAGAAGTAAATATGGTTCGATTTTCCACCTTCAGTGCAGCCAGTACAGATCCAAGCTCCTCTCCTCCTCCAAATTTCCACTTCCCACCTGACAGACAGAACTGAAGTCCCTTCAGAGCCGCCTGGATGACCTGCAAGAAACAAAACATTGCAAACAAGTGTTAGCCATCACTAAGCATGCATTTTTCAACTATTTTCTTATTTCAGCAGGCCAGACGTAGGTACCATGCAGTAGAAGAGATCATCAGTGTTGGGAGGTTTGGGTGACTGCAGTGTCTTCAGAAAAAGTCTGAAACAAACACTTCGGTACTGGTCGTCCAAAATTGGCTGACCGGGAATCCTGCAGAGGAAAACACGCAAAATGACACAAAAGAAGCTAAAAGTAACATTTCAAATATGAACATATAAAGACATTTAGGAAACAATTAAGCACCATTCTGAGTTGATATACTACATGAAATCTAAAATGATATAAATAGAAAGTTATGTCTATAATGTGAAGAATTGTGAACATTTTTGCCGTCGTGAAGTCTACCTGAGGCAGATGTTGGCCATGCAGGTGAGTGCAACGTGCCTCAACTCGATATTTGGCTGGGAAGGAGAGCTGTACTGCAGAACGACTCCATCTTCACGCAGCAGGTCACTGACAAGCTGTGAACGAACAAAATCTCAATGCAAATAAGAACAGATATGACTGAAACAGGAAAACATTTCTCCACCCTCTTCAAAGAAATGAAGACTTTGAGCTTAAATGTCAACTTGTTTTAGGGATATTTTTGGAGTTTATTAAAGATTACACAAAGGTTAGGGACATTATTGAAAGTATAAGAATTTAGAAACTCCTTGATTCACTGTTAGACTCAATTATTTAATTAAAGCCATGGAAATACCAACTACAGTTTAAAAAGCAGTGAACAATGATAATCTACCTGTTGGCACTGAGATCCATTACCATACACGACTGTGGAAAGTGCCAAGAGAACATCTGAGTGGGTCCATGTGCTGCACTGTTTCAGGGCATTGACAGTATAGTTTACCAGCACATCCAATGTCTGTTCGTCCATTATAACCTGGAGGAAATCCAAGCAGAATAAAAACAAGTAAATATATTCCAGCACACTGCAGAAAAACTAACTTCAACATATACCAGAAATTCAAAATGTTAAAGGAGTATGAATGAATATCAGCCTTTATTGTCATTGTATGAAATTTGTTTCAGTTCACCCCATCAAAGGAACACGAGACAAATGAACAACATAAGACAAGAGTAAACAGTAGGGCTGTAGTGATACAATAATCTCACAATATGATACGATACACATATTCTGCCCACGATACAATATACATCGCGATATTCAGCAAACGATACAATTCAATACACTTTTGCGATTTTTTTTTTTTTTTGAAGGATTTTAGAGGGACAGAGTGATTTTGGTGATATTTTGTGACTGTTATAAAGTTGGACTGAATTAATTTAACTGAAAACTGATTAAAAGCTCCAACTTCACAATACCTG
>CAEGAF010001226.1:0-34679 GCA_903067075.1 Micropoecilia bifurca
TGAGAGTGTTTTGTGATTAAACTCGCACACTCCCCTCGAGCCTGAATGGCGGTGTCTGTTCGGCGGGCAGGGGGTGAGGGTTTGGGGGGTATTGGGGGGGTGGAGGGGTGGAATGTCCTCAGGTTGGCTCCAACTGAGCCGTGATAAGTCGCCCACTTGAAAAAGGTGATAAAAGGCGGTCCGTGCCAGATAAAGAAAAAGAAAAAAGGGGGGAAAAGGAGAAGAAAAACAAAATAGCGGAACGATTGCAGAAAAATCCACCTACCATATTTACTTCAGAGACCATATCTATGCTTGCAATGTCAATGTTCATCCCCACCGCCACAGGAGCACCTGCGGAGAGGAGAAGGCGTTAATACAGGACGAGATATGAATAATTCTGCCATCATGTAAATTGAACGGCTCCGTGACGCTGCGGGAGAGCCGTGCATCATCGGGCCGGGCGGCAGCCGTCACGTCTGACACCCACTTTAATTGAAATGCTGTTAATTTCATTTATTTAGCGGGGTAATCAAACATTGATGAGCGGGATCGATCACGTTAAAAAGCCCCTCATCAAAGCGGAATACGCTCATCATTTCTCTTCGCCTAATTGGCAAGGCCCATTTGACTGTGAAGGGATGATTAAAGCGGATTTTGCGATTCATTAAGCATGTATCGCACGTCGGGAGGGGCGCGAAAAGAAGAAGGAGAAAAAAAAATTCGTTACCTCCAAAATCTGGCCTCAACCGAATGTCGTATCCTTTCATCAGCCTGTCCACTGTTTCCTTCACCAGAGGCATATTGCTCGGATCCTTAATATCCTTGACGCTGAGGAGGAGAAACGAAAAAGATGAAGAAGAAGAAGAAGAAGAAGAAGAAGGAGGAAAAAAAACCGAGCTGATAAATATCAAACATGACACGCAAAGCGACACATGCAAAATTCAAGCGTAAAAAACGAAGCTTAATCGGGGTTTACCTTTGAGCCCAAATGAAGGTCAACAATAGGGAAAAAGTCAAAATCCCAAAGTGGTTTTCCCTGATCCTCCCCATCGCAACAGTTTTTCCGATGGCTTCTGGATGCGAGTGAGGAGAGCGAACATCCAACTTACTCCAGACGGTGCAGAGGAGCCAATGAGGGGCGCATGCGTGCAGCGAGTCCAAGATCAAAGAGTGGAGAGAGATGATGGTGGATGAGCCGTTTCCATTGCAGAGGAAAATATTAAAGGGGCAACTGGATGTGCGTAATGAAGACGCGGGCATTAATGTTAAGAAAGAACAACAGAGCAACGTTTACCTGTGTTGTACTCTGCTTGTATATTACAAGGGAGATGTTTTTGTCCACTGACAAGGTGAAGCGTTTCAGGGATCAACTAGAATAAGTTTCCTCCTCCTGATTCATTTGACTACATTTGTTTGTTTGTCTTTTTTTTTTAAAGTATATTTACAGACACCAATTCCAACATTTTTTTTCATGTAACAACAAAAACAGAAAATGAATCCAACTAAGACTCATGTGTGTCTTATCCATTCAGTGGATCTTCTTACATGAATAGCACCACTGGGAAATCCCTTAGAATTAGCCCTGTCTGTACCAATCTATATATTCAACTATGAGATGATACAAATGCCAAATAAATAAATAAATAAATAAAATGTTCAACTTCCGAGTATCGTGAGCAGAATGTCGCTTTCATATGTGGCAGTATTTTAGTTTCTTGCTGAAATGACATTTTGTCTTACAATTTTATGTCCTCTAGATTCCAACCAAAACACTGTACTACATTTGTTCTGGCAGCTTGTGGTGATAACGGCATGATGTGATCCGTTTGACTATGAAAGTTGGGTTTTCAGCATTTCCAATCAGAAAAACAACAGGAGGTCAGCATCCCAACTGGGAAAGTGGGAGTTTGTGAAGCAGCCTGGTATCTAATATGACTGTTTGCATACAGAATGTAATGAAGATGGCAGTTATAAAAAGTTTATAAGTCATTACAAGGAGCTTTAACAGTTTTTGAACATATTCCTCTTCTGTTTATAACAAAAAAAGGACAAATGCACTATCATCAGTTTGTACCACCAAGTAATTATAATAATTAGCAAATCTGACTGCTTTATGACTTTACAGTAAACTGTTCCCAAATAGGTCAGACATAATTCCCACCTCTAGGTTCTGAGACAAAATAAGCATTAAAAAAAATCAAAAGAAAATCATTTGCATGGCTAAAGTAGCGCTGGGCTAACAATTCTCCCAAAAGAGTTGCCGCTCGTGTTACTCTGATCTCAATCTTCAACTTTTTCAGCTTATATTTGAAATTTAATGAAAAAGTACAACAAATTTGGTATTTTAGAATCAGGCCACTGATTTTAATAATCCCTGGAAATCTAGATCAGTCGTATACATACAACACAAAAAGGGTTTTAGAAAATGTCCCCTTTTTGAGGTTTTTTGAAACATTTCCACTTTTGACACCAATAAATCTTTGCACCTGAATATTAGACACAAGCAGAGAAGGGGTTTTGAGAAAATATGAAGGTCTGTGCAGTTTGAAACACAAAAGACAGTGTTCACAGTAGAACATTTAGTTCTGGTTGGATCAGCATCAGAACCAACTATACAGTAAAAATGCTGGTGTTGAATTAACACCCAAAAGTGTCTATATGTGTCCAAGTCAACAATTATTTACTTTTTTAACACCACATTGTGTTTTGTGATCAACACTACACTGGTGTTACTTTTAATATATTTTTAACACTAACACCGCTGTAATGCTAATGTGACAGCCTGTATTGTTGAATTTAACACCTGCTGGCTTGGACATATATAGACATTTTTGGGTGTTATTTCAACACTGGCATTTTTACTGTGTACAGCGGTACGATATACAGAGAAATCTTATTACATCCTTTACACTCATGCTGCCCTCCATGAAATATCACCCTGGGCAGTGTGCCATGCCCTCCATACCAAAATCCACCAATGTTTCCAACTCTTTTCCGCAATATTTAGTGAGAAACTGCAGCACATCACAAAGTGTGAGGGGAGCAGCGAAGCTCCAGGGAGGAAAGGTGGGGTGGAAAACATGGTCCCACAATTCATTTTCCCAGATTTGAGGGGTTTTTTTTTCTTTTTTTTTGAAGCAGTGAGGGAGGGGGATGTGAGCCTCTTCTAAACTGCCTTTGATCTTCTTGCAGAGACAGAGCTGTGCTTCTGTAGAGGGCAGGCCTCTGAAGGCATTGGTTCACTGTTGCATCACCACCAGTTACAGCCACCGCAGATTATATCACGCCAGCCTTTTTTGATGCGTTCCTCGGTCTGCGTGCGCCGTGCGTCCCGCTTGCGTGAGGAGCATCTGTCTTGGACTGAGGGGGTTGGTCGCCGTGCACGGTGGGGTTGAAAGTGACTGGGACCCCTTTGCTAAAGGGCATCTCATCAGGTGCAGATCAGAAACGCAAGTGGTCAGCGCTCGCAGGCGGTGTGGTGAAGAGATGTGGTGCAGCAGAAGGATAAATGAGTTTCTGAGTCATTTCCTCTGTCAGATGAGAGCACAAGTGAGGCAAGGATGAGGTGATACAGGATGGATGGATGGATGGATGGATGGATGGATGGATGGATGGATGGATGGATGGATGGATGGATGGATGGATGGATGGAGGTCTCTCAGGCTGCATGTGTCCTCCCCCTCCCTCAACGTCTTCTCAGTTTTTCAGATCCTTTTCCCTGCAAGACCAGAAGACGGCACATCAGAAACGTGAGCTCCCGTTATTCCACATTCAGAGAAGCTCTCTCTGCAGTGTGCTGCACAGCCAGCTCTGCTTCTGCACTCTTCATCCTCACACCCTTCAAAAGTAGCGGCTTGGAAACGGAGCTTTCCGGGGGAACGGACGTGCCACAGCTGCTGCCATGCTCTCCATGTTGTCTCTCTCTCACATTAAACAAACAAAACAGCCATAAATATTCTCTGACAGCAACATAAGAAGCATGATGAGCAGATCTGCACTCCTCTGGGTTACATAACAGATCTCCCCCCACCACCACCCTGTCTCTTTTCTCGCTCTCTCTCTCTTTTTCTTGCAGTCTTTTTTAAACTCTAGCTCCCATTTTCCTTCTTAGCCATGGAGCTTTATGCTTCCGGAGTGGCTCACTTATGAGCACAAAAAGTTGGTTCATTGTGTAATAAACTACAAAGTGAGTTCTGGTTGGTCTTATTCCCCACAGAGAAAGTGTGTTATTAAAAAGGGGGTTTGCCAGCCTGAAAATATGATGCATTGCTTCCTTCTTAAATTAGCTGCAAGCTCCATCCCATTTTCCCCCTTAGATGATTAAAAAAAACGCATTCATAGTGTTGGTGCAACCTAACATCATTCCCCTCTGTATAGCTCCAACTACTGTTGGTGTTTCAGCGTTTGAAATAGGGTCAAATTGAATGACTAATTTAAGTCTTTCACTTAAAATCCCAAGAAGATTTTTACACCACTAAACCTAAGAAATATAGATAACAATAACAACAACAAAATACAGCAAAGAAAATTAACCTGCTGTAAGCTTCAGCTCCAAATGGGTGAAAAGCAGTCAGACGAAGGGCAAAATAGTTTTCAACTGGGACATTTCTCAGTACAGGTTCTTGGAAAAGCATTCTTACAGCTTTAACTCCCTCCACATTAAGTCTGGTTACATCCACAAACATCATTATAAGACTTGTGCAGCTCTGTAATTGTCTTCCTGATATCTTGGCTGATTGATTTTATTTTCCCGTTGGGTCAAACAAAACAGCAGTGTGTTCCAGGCGTGACCTGAAAATACATCCACAGACGTGCCTCCAAATGTGACATCAATGATTTTGAAGACAATGATGAATGAGTCTCTCATCATTGTGGCAATTAGCAAATAGAAATAATTTTCGTCATCCCAACAGAACCGAAATAAGAGAAGTTTGATTTGATTCAGCTTAGGACAAAAAAAGAGTTTCTGTGTGTTTTTATTAGTTGTAGGTACATTTCTGGTTCAATTTGAGTGGGCAATGTGCAAAAAAATCTTTGTCTCTGTATGACCGGCTGATGTAAGTGAAGTGAAGTCAAAGTTTATAAGTGAAGTGAATTGTATAAAAGAAATCTGACTCAGAGAGCCTCAGTATAACTAAATTCCACACTTTTTAAAGTTTCATTTGCAAAAAGTTTAAATTCACATATCCATTCCTTTTCACTTCCCAGTAATGTAATTTTTTGATGGTCTGTCATGCAAAATATATATTTTTTAAAAACCCCTGAAACTTAGGAATGTAATGCGACAAAATGTAAGGGGTAACAACCCACTACAATGTTATGAACTGAGAGAGAAACCCGCCCGATTTTAAATAATGTCTTCTTATTTAAAATATTAAAACTAATTTCCATTATCCCCCTTGCGTCTTGTAAATCATCTTCTTGATCATAAGTTGTTTGGCTAAATCAAACAACTGTAAAAATCTAAACTATCCAAATTGTATCATAAAAAAGAGAATGACTCACGTTGCTGACTCAATGGTTTCTTTGGTCAGATATATGTACCAATACCCTAAGTTGAAAAGGGCAAAGGTCAGGGGAAAGAGGATGCGGGCATAATGGTCAATCGGGCTTGTTCCGGCAAGCTGAGGAATTTGAGGAAAAGCCGAGCCCTGCTGGAGGAAAATGGGCACTGGGGGGATATCTCCGGCGTCGCTGCAGCTCACTGAGTGGTTTCTCCTCTTCAGGCCTTCTCGGTGGCTGCTGTCCATCTGAGAGGAAGGAGGCAGGAAGATTCAATTGGTGAAAAGTTGAGTTTTTGGATATCAATAAGAGAAAAACAGTAGAAACAAAAATCCACTCGACATGAGTTGAATTCTGCTAGTTAAATTCACGTATGTTAATAACATTTGAGCATCTCTATAGAGCGCAGCAGGTAGTTTTCTAGAAATTCATTGGCTGGTTTCAAAATGATACAGGGAGTATTTGGTTTTGTACTCTGTTCTCACACTAAAGCTATATTTAAAACATCCAACCATGAGCTTTACATGTGAGACAGATCCCAGGAGGACGATGTGATGGCTTACTGTATTAACATAAAACCTATAGCTCCACAGGAAAGCACAAAACAGTAAATTTATGTTGCGAGGGACATTTAATGGGGTCAATAATGGAATCGGCATGATTTGGAAATGCAAATAAATGCTTATTTGTTCTGATTTGTATTCTACGCCTTGTGGAGCAAAAAAAATCTCTAGAAACTTTCCACCTTTTGTTACTCTGCAGATGTATACCAAGAATGACAAATATTTTAAATGAATTTACACAATGTTCAGTCTGGAAACTTACAAATGTATACTATTTTTATTTCTATACAAACAAAAGGATTTCTGACTATTCATATAACTTGAGGAAATGCAAAAGGCAACTTTAAATTTATTTATTTATTTATTAAGGAATAACGTTTGGCTATCCAACCTAAGTCATAAAACCAAAAAATATGTACATCCAGTATTTGAACCTCCAGTTAACTTAAGTGTTGTGAATTAAGAAGCAACTTTAATCATTGACATATCACATTGGCTTTCCCAACAACAAAATGTTGGTGTATCCTAACTTCTGAATTTAAAGAAATAAATCAATTTAAATCTAAATAGAATTATTACTAATCCCAAATCCAGTAATTATTAGTAAACATAAGTAATATTGGTCATTCTAAATTACTTAAAACAGGAGAAGATTGTATTTAGTATCAGACAGCAAGAAAAACAGTTTTCTCTCTTTTAATAGACTGGTTGCAAATAAATTGTGTATTCGTGAAGGATGGATGCTTCATTTAGTGACATAAGGAGCCACGGGTTTCTGCAGTCATTCTCTTCAGTGTTTTTGGATTCAGCTACAGGATATCTGTCTCTTTTAAGCCTCACTGAAAACTAAACAAAGTCATCCATCTTTTAATGTCACAAAATTCAACTACTAACAGATATTGTGTCGTCATCGTCACTGCCAGCGGCCAGCACCTCCAGCCTGTCTTGTCTGGCTCTCTGCTTCGTCAGGCGGTTTGCCTGCAAGGTGGCAAAGTAGTTCACTGCTGCAAACTCAACGAGGGCGGAGGCCACGAAGGCGAAGCACACAGCGATGAACCAGTCCATGGCTGTAGCATAAGCCACTTTGGGCAAAGACTGCCGAGCACTGATGCTCAAGGTGGTCATGGTCAGCACCGTGGTGACGCCTAAAGGAGAGGCAAATATTTGTTAATCAAGCATGCATGAAACTTTATTGGCCACAGTGATTAGCAGACATTAATTGCATAACGATGCCGACAGGAAGGGTGCACACCAGCGACGGTACGTGCTGGAACAGACTCTTTGTTGATCCAAAAGGAGACCTGCGACAGCACGACTACCATGATGAGGGGGATATAGGTCTGTATGAGGTAGTAGCCGAGCTTTCTCTGGAGAAGGAAGTGGACCACCTGCACAGAATAGTGACCTAGAAAATAAACGGGATGTGTGAAGTTAGAAGCGCTCAATAAAGAGCAGAGTAGTACATGATAACCACTCTGTTCTCTTTAAAATAAATTGATCTTCTGAACCTTAAATCCTTGTTGTATTTAACAAAACTTGAAGAATCATTTGGCCTCTTATTCAAAGGTCTTGCATCATGTATGAAGTGTGAAAGAAGAAGAGTAATCTCCTTACTGATAGGACGTGTTACCTGTGTTTGACCTCATTATCTCACTGGACAAGATCTGTCCAACCAGATCGTACTGCAGAAGACTTATTGACTCTTTGGGACAGTCGACAGACCCTCCTAATCCTTTCCTCCAGGTGAAAATAATTTCACTGTTGGTGTACGCATCTAAAAGAAAAACATGCTCATTCAATCAAGCGTAATGTCTTGAACTGTGGCAACTAAATGATGCTTGCTCTGTTGAGAACATCTGCTGTACTCACAGCTCCCAAACCTGAGAGGACAGGCGTGGCCGTCCATGGGGAAAGCCATGAGGTTCATTGGACACTCTGCATTGATTGTTAGTCTATAAGCAGAATACAAACACAAAAGACTCAATACCTATTGTTTTCTACTGAAATATGCTGCTACTCTGTTAATATATACTTAATTCAATCTCAATTACAGCTATCTTGAAAACAAAATAACACCTCATGGTGTAGAGGACAGTCCCATTCTGCATTATACGGAAGAGCTTGTTGGGCGTGGTCATATTATGGGAAATGGACTTCTTTGAATTTCTAAAAAAGGTGTCTGGCGTCCAAATCTTGTCCACCATGCGGTTGTTAAGACGCAAGATTTCAATGGGGCCCTCAAACTTCAGCCGCTCATCGACCCACATCTGACGGAAGAACATGTCCATGGTGTATTCCTGAACAAAAACACCATTAGTGGACAAAAAACAAATATTTTTAATGACCCCTAACTTATGGCTTTATTCTATAATGTGCATAGAGCTTTCAATATGCAGTGAAAGGTGAGGGGAGATAATGAGCGATGATGGATGCCACTCATCCCACATAATCATGAATCAATCCATTTGGCCATTCTCGCTGTCTGACATGTTGTCATATTGATTTCAAGGCCATCAATAATGGAGTTATGGGGCTATTCAGACAAATTAAAGCTTATTAGATGGTCACATGGCAGATGGTCACTGAGGCACCCTAACAGTCTGCGCATATTCAGTACTGAGCAGACGTCTTGAGTTATCATTCATTTATTTAGATTTTGCTTCAGAGAAAATAACGCTTCCTGTGATCTAACAAAGTTGTGTGGATGGATATCTATCCAGACGTTCGAAAGGTCTTTATAAGTTTTTCTTGGGACTTTGACCGTTTTATTTAAACCTGAACATTTTTATAGGAATGTTTGTATCTGTGTTGTACAAATTCCACACAAGTAAGAATCAATTGGACCTTTCCATCTTTACAGCTTTTAAAAAATATATACTACATACAAAGTCTAACCTCATATAATCACTGTAGAGTTTTAATTAAACATGGTTATTTATTTTTGGGAAACATACTCTAACTACCTCTATCACCACTGAGTAAATTCTTTAGAAAAACTTTGAATTTGTTCAGAATTGCTGAAGCTACAGAGAATATCTTTGGGTTATCAGCTTTGTATTACAAATTGTACAAGAAAAATACAACATGTAGTATTCAAAAATAATATTTTTTGCAAGCCATATCTTACCATCTCAACATCTGAAACAGGCCCAAAACTGGTAACAAAGATGTCTGTTTTCACCTCTGTAATACCACCTATAACAATGACAGACAAACCACCAATGTATTATGGATAAAAGACATAACACAGTAACTGGGGTATGTTATATTTTTCAGATTACAAAAACAAGTTTTGTAATTACCTCCTGAACCGGGTCGCAGTCTGTTGTCATAGCCATCCAAAAGTCTATCCAAAATGCGAGTGATATTGTCTGAGTATACTTTTTCACCTCCTTGTGCAATAGCTACACTGCATAGACATAGAGATAGTTACACCATAAGACTTAAATTCCCTTGTAATAATTTTAAATTCAAGACTCACCTAATCAAGCAGATTAGAGCAGCCACGGACAAAGGGGCAGCAGCCATCTTCAGAAACAATTGTGTTTTTTCTGTAATTTTCTAACCAAATATAAAATATGTGTAAGAGAAGTTCTCTTTTCTGTGCTGCTACAGCGTCTACTTAAGAATAGTAGGCAGTGAGAGGAGAACAGTAATCTAATTAACAGATTAGTAAATCCACTCCATTTTTAGACAAACTGTGGATTCACTTTATAGCTGTTGAGAGAAAAATTACAGCATCATTTAAATAAGAAATAAACACCTCAATTCAAGTCTAACTAAAAGAGTTCAAAGGTTACTGAGAGTGTCGCGTTAATGAGGCATCGAAAAAAAACATGAACGTACTTGCAGTTCGTGCAGTCGGACAGCAGGGGGCGCTGCAGGTAAAACAAACAAATACATGACTACATTCAACCGGAAACAGGTGGAGAGGAAGAAGTTGAAGTTTGTTGTGATTCCGGATAGAAAAGACCTGCACTGGTGACCAGTATAACCAGTAAGCGTTGTCCGGCGCTGTGAAGCGGCAGCATGTCGGTCCACTTTGAGGAGAGGAGCGGGGTTGTCCCGTGTAAGACACCGTGGGGGTCCTGGTACCAGACCATGGAGGAGGTCTTCATCGAAGTCCATGTGCCTGCAGGGACTTCTGCTAAAGAGGTGAAGTGCCGCTTAGGAAGCAGAGACATCGAGCTGCAGGTCAGAGGGAAGGAAATAGTCAAGGTAAGAAGCCAGGTGTTCGTCTCAGAGAGTAATTATCTTCTTCAATTGTATTATACAGACTAGTTTAGAACCGTCCTAATGCACATTTGGGTCTGAAGATACAAAAGTAAAAAAAAATTAACCATAAATGAGTGTAAACAAAATGGCAATAATACAAAAAGAAAACCATGTAACTAAAAAGAAATGTCAAAAAAATAACCTTAAAATTAATACAACCTTTAGCGCCATCCCTTTCTTGCTTAAGTTCAAGCAAAAAGAAATCCTTAGACACATGCCAGTAAAGGGAGTAGAGTGTTAAAACTGACAAAAAAATAAAAAATCTGAACGTTTGGAAAAAGTTCAGATTTTTTTGTCACTCATTTCAGAAACTGAAATTCATTCCGCATAGAGTTAATTACATTTAATTGTGATGATTATCGCCTACCGATAATAAAAATCCATTGTAGCCTCTCAGAAAATTCAAATATCGTGAAAAGGTTATAGCATTCTAATAGAAGGTTGAGTGGAAGGAAAAAGTATGAAAGGTAGACCAGCAACAGCGATGGCCGTAACTTTAAAAAGCTTGTCGAGTACAATCCCTTCAAGGATTTCTGGGAGTTTCACAAGAAGTGGAATTACTTTTAAGATGCCTGACATTTCTCTTTAAAACACCTTTTATTTAACTTTTTGTAATATTCTAATTTTCTGAAATACTGACTTTAAATGATTGTCAAAATTACAATTTAAAAAAATCATCTTATGTGCATTGTATCAATATGAGTTTGACTTTCAGAAATAAGTAAGGAAAGACGGACTGTTTTGTTTTCTATTTTTTGTTAGCCCTGTATCTACATTATTCACATGATTTAAATAAACAGTTTACACTTTTCTATTTATCCTTGTAGTAACTTATTACAACCATCTGTTAGTCCTAATGTCATACTAGTTTTGATTGCTGCGTGAAAACGTAACGTATGTGTTTTTCCTACCAGGGAAGGTTGTTTGACATGACCGTGTCTGACGAGGCCACATGGACGCTGGGTGAGCTGCAAAACGTTCACCAACTCCACGTGAAAGTTAACGTTTCAAAACATCTGTCCATCCTGACTTACTCTCTTTTCTTTTCAGAGGACAAATGTCTAATCCGGATTGTCCTGATGAAGACGAACAGAGAAGCGGGGAACTGCTGGACCTCGCTGCTGGAGGGCGAGTACTGTGCGAATGCCTGGGTCCAGGACCAGATGCAGAGGAAGCTCACGCTGGAGCGGTTCCAAAGAGAGGTCAGCTACTTAAACCCAAACACACCTTTAAGTAAAGCTTTGTTTTTTTATGAATGAAAACAAAGCTTTTTGTTTTGTATCTTAGCATAATACTAAAGATTAACTACACA
This sequence comes from Micropoecilia bifurca, assembly GCA_903067075.1. Lineage (NCBI taxonomy): Eukaryota > Metazoa > Chordata > Actinopteri > Cyprinodontiformes > Poeciliidae > Micropoecilia > Micropoecilia bifurca. The sequence goes on from CAEGAF010001226.1 coordinate 11,635, forward strand.
GTTATTATACAAGATTATTGCAATGAATAATAGGGTCTTGCAAAGGTATTTGTACTTTTTACCCTACTCTATCCTCAAGTCTCACCGAGACCTTATGTGGTATCAGTGCATCCTTAAAAACTTTAATAATCCTCTAAAGGTTTCTTTCCAATTCATAGATTCTAACTTTAATCTGGTCTATCACAAGAAATCCAATAGAAATATGTTGGACTTTGTGGTTCTAAAGTGACAATATGTGAAATAAACATAGTGTAGTGGCTTTTAAGACTGTATTTTAACAAAACCATATAACTGAAAAAATTGTCAGAAATAACATTAAAGTGAAGAAAGATTTTCAAATCATGCATTTCTTCTTTAAATTCAAGCAAAAAAAAAGTTGTATATGGTTATTTTTAACCACAATGCTTCAATCTCTACAAGAAAAGGCTAGAGCAGGGGTGGGCAACTCCAGGCCTGTAGAACCGGTCTCCTGTAACTTTTAGATGTCTCAACTTAAACACGCCAGAGTCAAATAATGAGGTCATTAGCAGGACTCTGGAGAACCTGACTGCACTTGGGAGGTGATTCAGCTGTTGGATCCAGGTGTGTTGGACCAGGGAGACATCAGGCTGACCTTGCTCTAAAGCAGGGCCCTAAAAAGCAGCGCCAGCCCCGTTGAAAAGGCCAGTGGAAACACAAGGAAAGCGAGCGGAGCCGAGCCGGGTGGGCCGGTGGAAAAAGGGCATTAGAGTTGCAGGACACCAGCCCTCCAGGACCAGGATTGCCCACCCCTGGGCTAGATGGACTAAAATTCTCAGATTCAGTGGGTTGGAGCATTTTATATTGTAACCCATTGTAAATTTTAACTTACAACAGGTTTGCTTATTGAAAAAGCTAAGTTATTGCCAACAATCGTATGATTCTGGCATTTTTAGAAAAAAAATAATTCCTACTTCAACATTAAAACTCTATATACACACACTATACAAACTGTTAATGGTTTAAAATGTATTCCTAGGCTTAAAACAATCAACTGTATGTGACTTGCTTTTTTTAAAAATTTGTCTAGAATCCTGGATTTGACTTCAGCGGGGCAGAGATTTCTGGAAATTTTGCTGGTGGAGGTCCAGATTTTTCCAGCTTGCAACAGTGACGGTCTCCTCTCTCCTGACTTCCAGCAGTGGATGTACTTTTTTTTTCCCTTTGAGAACAGGACATTGGTTCCAGCCCGACAGATTGACCAGAATGTGTCAAAGTTAGAGACTCTTCACAGCTGTGTCTCCTTCTGGATTTCCTCAGTCACTGGGAACTTTTTGTAGACCTTGTTTGACAAGTTGTGTTGCTCATTATACAAGACAAAGAATCATGACTTGTTAAAAGAAAAAAAAAAAACGGTGTTGCCTTTTAATAATGAGAATGCACTCGAGTGTAGCGTTTCAATAAATTTTTATTGAAAGGTGCACAAACATAAGGTCAGATTGTGTATCTCTTTGACCGTTTTGAACTCCAGAACACGTGTCATTTCTCCTCACTAATTAAAATGTACTACACTGGGAAATTGGTAAAGAAAATGCAAAACAAGATCCGACCTACATTTCCACAGCAGTGCCCACTTTTCTTCAACTATAACCAATCGAGTTACACTGGAAGCTTTGTGCGTCCACAGAACTGACAGGATCGCCACCAGCTTCACTTTGCTGGTTAAAAACCAGACTTCCCTCGCCAAAAAAAAAACTAAAAAGTCATCACCTTGGGTAGGAGTGTGCATTCAGGACAGCTTAGCAACCTAGGGTGAGAGTTAAGGATTTTGGGTCCGATTTCTTGGTTCCATTTTTGCTAATCACAAAATCCTTCTCCCTCCTCTTCCACATGGTGGACTGAGGACCTAGGTGGTTCAATACTTTTAGCTTAAAACCAGCAACCCGTACCAAAATCATCTGGGTACGGATTCAAACAAGAACATACTGTACACCTGTGCAGGCAACTCAAACAGGAAAGCATAACTTAACAGGATGTGGGTGGGTGGGTGGGGGGTGAATTGGCTGATCAGACAAAGCCGTATTCCTTGTTATTGGGAAAGGGGGAAAAAAGTTTACTAAAGGTTTCATGTTTTCCTTGAAGAAATTCATTATCAAGAATGAAGATCTGCAAGGAAAACTAAATGGACGACAATACAGCAGGAATTTCTCCCTTCATGCAAGGCCATCCATGCACCTGCTTTTCAACAGGCCGACTCAGGAATGGTGGGAAGATGAGTGATCTTGTAGTAGCTGTGCTTCAGCTGCTGCGCCGTTCTTCCTGAGATGGTCCAGCGGAGTCTCTGGCTGTTCGGTCTGGAGCATTTGGTGTTGGCGTATTCAGCCAGGCATTTCCCGACCAGCTCTCTAACACACACCAAGTCTCCGTCTCTCACCTATACACACACACACACCAGAAATCAGTACATATGAGAGCATACTGAATTACTGAGCAACACTAGATTTATCGTTTCCAGTAGAACTCACATTCAGCAGGTGCTGCAGATTTTTCAGGGCCTCAGATATTTGGTTCATGTGTTCGGGGTCGTGTTCTTCCTGGGCCTCGAAGCACAGCAGAGCCAGAGCAAGAAGAGACGGCTGTGAAGAGAAAGATAAATAAATAAATGGAGATGTTTTCACAGGGTTGCTACACGTTTTTGTTTCCCAAGCTCTAATTCCAAGAATTAAGACTTCTTAGTCCTTTACATCCGTTTTAAAATATTAACATTATGTGCATTTATTGGAGATGTTTGTTCAGAGGGCAGGGTTTGCATTTCCTACCAGAGAAAAACTGGAGACTGGACAGGCAAAAATAAATGAAAGAAAATAAGAATGGAACCAGTGGAGAGATGGAATGATGGGTACATTGTTTAGACAACGGATCGTGAAACAAAGTCTGGTAATACAAATATTTTTCCTACTCTTATTTACATTCATACTTAAACAGATGTGAAAAAACACAGAAATCAAATTCCAGATTCTTTTTTCAGTAAGGACGTCATGTTCATCAAATAAATGCTAATAAAAAAAGCTAGATAAAACAGAACCAAAGCCAGCATTTAACCAACTCTGAAACCTAAAAACTTAAGAGTGAAACACATTTAATGAGTCACTTTCAACGGCAGCAATTGAAGATTTCTGGTTTTTGTTAACTCTACAAAAAAGCCACATAAAGATATTACTGCAGGAAGTTACTTGCTAACAGTAGAACATCCTTTATAATCCTGGAAATACTTGAGACCAGGTGGACATCCGTTTTGAGCCTACCTTGATTTTGGAGAAGATGAAGGAGCAGTGACAGGCTTTGAGCTGCGCCTCCAGCGTCTCAATGCTCAGTATCTCCCTGCTGGGAAAATAAATCAGCATTAAAACACATTAAAAATCCACATGCAAGAGCAAAGTTTGTCAATTGAGTTGGGTGGATTAAACGTAAACATGGAAATAAAACAAAGTGCTTGCCAAGAGTGAATCTGGGCTACCTAAATTACGTAAGCAGCCAAATGTGAATATTATGATTCAAATACATAATTACCAGTGACAAGGCTTTAACGAAACAAATTTACATGAATAAAATGTTTCAAGAGCTTCCTTCTGGTTCCCTTTCCTAGAGCTACAACACATGCAAACTTATAGTGAAAACTGTTTTAGATTTAGATCTGTCACAAAAAGTCACAATAAAAGTAGTTTGGAGTCCAACAGAAATTTAAAGCTATATGAGATTTTTACCCAGATTTATGCAAAGCACATGTTCAAAGCCTTCATCGGATTTTTACTAACCTCAGACAAACTGCTTTGATGCCGTTTATACTTTTAAAACAGAAACAAATAGTCACTTACAGTTTTGATGCATTTAAATGAAATGAAAAGAAAATCTGACTTTCAAGTATTTGATTGAACAATAAAAAAAAAAGCGGGGCAATTTCAATCATTGTCAAACTTAACAGTCTTTCGTTAACAAGAAGCCATTAAGGATAATGCGACTATTGGTTCTAACCTCTCGGCGTCGAGCTGCTGCTGGATGTGGCTGTGAAACAGACGGAGGAAGTGCAGCGCCGTGGGGGCCTTCACTTTCCAGTAGAGCTTTTCCATGATGATCTTCTCCATCCTCATCATGTCAGACACAGTAAAGCGATTCTGACTAATGCGGATTAAGTCGTTGGCCAGGGGCACGTTCTTCTCGTCTTCTGAGGACTTCACAGCGATGTAGAAGCAGCACAAGCCAACACATGACAGGTGCTTCGGTTGAATCTGTAGGTAACAAGCAGAGGCCTCTTTAGAGCAAAACCACTTAGTGGATTTAGTGGGACTAATAATTAGAGATGGCTCAAGAAATTGCCGAGAGCAGAATCTGACCATTTTTACTTTGATTAGTTTTTACTTTTTTGTCCTTACAAACACAACAATCACTACAAAACTGCAATCGGTGTATCTCTACTAGCAACAACAGTATTCACAAACCTTCATAACAGAGAGGAATCGATCGAGCAAGCTGACCGCCAACGAGAACGTCTCTGAGCTGAAGCCAAAGAACCTGCAGAGATATAGCAGGTCCTTCACCTCCAGCTCTCTCAGCCTGGTGGTCATCCTGAGGCCGTTGTCCTGGGCGGTCTCTATGAGCCTCAAGCCAGTGAGTTTGGGTTGGCATCGGCCCTCCAGATCCATCAGGCCCTTTACTTTTACCGCAAAGGCCTGTGCTCCAGTTACTGTGTCAATCATCTATATAGCAAAAAAAAAAAAAAAGTAAAACAAAACTGAATGAAGATAAAAATTAACTCTGAATCCTGACGCTAAACACCCAACAGGCAGGTTATGAAGCCCATGGTTTCTCCAAAATCTTAATTTTGATTCCAGATATCTTTTTTCCTTAACAAAAGGTAAAATGTACATCAATGTGACAGTCTGTTGATTCTGTTATGATAAGAAGATTCAGCTTACAACAAAGTCAATTCAATGACATATAAAATCCAATTGATCTTAAACAATGCATTCAACTTAAAATTTATTTTAAAACGTTTTTTAAACCCTGCAGATTGCATCAAATTAAGGTTCCACTTCTACAAACAGTTTATGCTCGTAGATTAAAATATATAAACAACTCAGACAGACTCGGACTGATTAAAAATGGCAGTAATTACAACAACTACAGTTAAAAAAATATATACCAAATAACGTTAATATAGCTATACAAATGAACCAAATTAGAGATTTGGTGTGACGCAGGACACCTAAAGTGGAGCTGCTTCCATATTTGTAAGTAACCCAGTAGCAAGTCTCCCTCTGAACTGGACTAGAAAATAGGTAATACTGCACCGATAAATATCTATGATGTGTGAAAACAGATTTTCCAATAAGGCTTTAGTTGAGGAGGAAGAAGTGGCTGGGGAGAGGGAAGTCTGGGCCTCCCTTCTGAAGCTGCTGCCCCCGCGACCCGACTCCGGATAAGCGGGAGAAAATGGATGGATGGATGGATGGATGGATGGATGGATGGCTTTAGTTGAACCCACGTCCTTTTAAGTACCTAAACCTGCATTACGCTCATAGTTTTTACATATTTTGATGATTTGGACACGGATCGGGCCTTGTTGGGGCAGCTCCTGCGTCATGTCAGGACATGTACCTGCCGCACACACCAACGGAGACTGAACGCCGTTACAGGTCTAATTCAGGGCAACACAGCCCAAAACACAAAATACAAGTCCAAACTTAAACATAAAGCACCAACAACATTACTGAGGTGGATATAACGAACTTTAAAGTAGGGGAAAATGGTGAACTAGAGATCATACGGAACCGATTGTTGGGTACCACAGCTAAGCTAGCTACAAATCATGTTTGGTGGCGTTGTTTGATATTGGGACTTGTAAATAAGAAAAAAGTTTAACGGTTTGTGACTAAAATTTAGCAAGTATAATTTGAACATACATAAAAAAATAAAATGTCAGTTTACTTACCTCGAGTAGTTGTTTTTAATTTCTTGAATTAAAAGAAAAAAATCTTCACACGCTCTTAGAAAGCGAGTGAAAAAAGTTACAAAAAGCAAAAATGTGTAAGTATGAACTTTCAATAAAGCAAGTTTTAAGCACAGGTAAATTTCAACCTATGCACACCCCCTACCCTTGGCGTAAGGCGACGGGGAAAAGGACAGTTTAGGTTAATAAGGAGGAATAAAACCACACCATGCCCAGACATTCTGAGCTTTCATTGGCTGGTTACTAACGTCATTTGTTTTGATTGGACAGGTTACCAATCACTCTAAACTAAGCCCCGCCCCTTATTGACTTCAATACCAATCACAGTTGAAGGAAGACTGACAGACAGAACGGAGCTCTATCTTGTACTTATTAGGCTATACCGACCAATAATTACGAGATTAATGTGAACTTTATCACAAGAATCGACAAAGCATTTATAGTATGAATTGGTCTTTTATATATATGTTTATATATATATATATACTTTTTTTTTTTTTGTATTTTTTATTTTTCAAAGTTTCTGAAGTTCCTGCACATAAGTAAACATTTTTTTAAAAAAAGATTCAAAAATAGAAATTAAGGAGAATTTATTTCCGGAAGCGCCTGAAAATATATTGTGTAAAACATTTATTTTGGGCCAACAGGAACAATTCCCCCCCCCCCGCGCCCCATATAGGCTGCTGCGGTTTCCAGAACAATCTGGGAGGAGCCAGGAGAAGCCAGATTTTGTTCTTTTCACTGCTCTTTTTAATCAGAAATCACAACTATTTGAAGAAGCGAATGCATTTCAAAAGAAAAAACTTTATTACATCACACTTCAAATCTGGAAGTGATCAAGCCGACACAAATCTGCCATCAGAATTTGTTGACATTAAGAGATTTTAATACTGCATTTATTCAAATCCAGACTTTTTACGTCATAACAGTATACTCAACTTTTGTAATTTAAAGTTATATTACATATACATCTTTAAGAAATTATATAAGAATATAAATGTTTGAATAGCAAGACACCATTCATTGTTTTAAATATATCAATATAGTTTCTGAGCTACAGTTCATTTAAAGTGCTTCTAAATCATAACTTGACTACAAACAAGAAGTCCTTTGACAGCATTAGCACATGAGGGTATTATATATTTCACAGTGAATTTTTTAACATTCCATTTACAAGCAATACAAGGCAAGAACAGGATGATAAACACATTAAACGTGTCTTGCAAAAATATTCAGTTTTCAATATGTTGTCATGTTACAACCACAAACTTAAATGAGATTTTATGTGATAGATCAAAACACAAAATAGCACATGATTCTAAAGTTTAAGGAAAATGATACATGATTTCAGAGTTTTATATTAAAAAAATTAAAAATAAATAAAATAAAAAGTGTTGCGTGTTTCTTTACTCCAGAATTTCTTAATAAAATTCACTGCAACCAATTCCTTCAGAAGTCATGATTATCTAAAGCAGGGGTCCCCAAACATTTTCCTGTGAGGGCCACATAACTTTTCCCTTCTCTGGTGGGGGACCAGAGTCAGCTTGTAGCAGAAAAAGTGATGATTGCAGGAGTACCTAAATGTAAAATTGTATTGTTTTCCAGAAAGCACAATCAAATAACCCTCTCTGGGTTCTTCACATAAAAAATAATCCAGGAAATAACACTATTTATTAAATAAATTCAGTATTCTCCGGACTATAAGCCAGACTGGACTATAAGCCGCAACCCCAAAGTTTTTTTGTTATTTTTTTTAAACAGTAAATATACACATCTAAGCCTCAAATATCTCTGCCACTCCAGGTTTTCCACATAGGGGGGCGGACACCCAAAATTTGAGTAATAACAGGTCAGTCGAATATCACATTTATTACAGTTGAAAAAGAAAAAGATGCCAAATTTAGAGTTATCTGAACTAATTACAGTAGTTTCCAAACGGTAACTGTAACAGTAAAAGTGCTGATCCTTCTGTCTGCTACTAGCATGTACTAAATGAAAATGGGCGCTTTCTTCTTCTTCTTTAGATTTCAACGGTAGCTTGCATACATTATTGTTGTACTACTGCCATCTATTGGATCCTTGGATTCTCATAATGATCCCTGTATTATTTAAAAAATGAAAAATCTTCTTTTTCCCCTCAATGCTATTTAACTGATCAACATTCTCAAATTTAAATTCCCTATTAATACCTAATTCCGTTTTAATGTGCACTTTCTTATTTTATTTTCAAGTTTGACTTCCAATGATTCACTTCCTGCTAAAGAGCTCCCTGGTGGTTGAAGAAAAATGGTTCAAAGCTTAGGAAAAAAAGTTGCGGCTTATAGTCCGGAAAATACGGTACACAAAAAAGAATCTAAATGCTCTCTGGTATTGCTCAGGGGGCCGGACCAAATGTGGAGGCGGGCCAGATCCAGCCCGCGGGCCGTAGTTTGGGGACCACTGATCTAAAGAATCCAAACCATGTCTTATAGCATTTTACTGTACATGGTACTCCAATGCTTGATTTTCTTTTAGAGAACAGTAGTTAACAACAAAGATCCTTATGCCGACAAAGGAACACAGCAGACAAGATGTTCGATATCCAATCTGATTGGGTTTGAACAGGTTTAAAATTTAGATTTTTAGATCTGCAAAGAAGCCATACCACATTAGACCATGTACTACTTGCGTTGCTCATAATAGCATAATAAAACATATAGAAGTTAATGGCTGTAACATAGTCAATTTTTGAAAAAATTCAAGAAGTGTGAACACTTTTGCAAGGCACTGTAGTACAAAAAACACATTTTGGCGAAGCAGACGTCTTAGCACTTGCAGGAATCAAGTTCAGGAGCCATGCAGAGACAATGCCACAGCACGTTGTTTAAAGGTGTGCAGATAAAGTTGTAGATGACGTTGAAGATATCAGGTTGACTCACCTCGAAGCTTGTTTTCGTTCTATAAAATCTTTATTAAACATTGTAAAAATAAAAACACTTGATTGTTAGTCTGACGTTCTCATGCGGTAGAAAGTCTTCTAATTCAGGTTCCTTCCTGAGCTTAAGGAGCACGCAGAGGGGAGACTAAAGAAGCTACAAATGGAAAAGCAAAAACATTATTTATTTTAAATTAGAAATTCTTTCTGAGTTTTTAGTAACAGATAAAAAAGCTCTTTGTTATTATGTTCAGTGGAAACAGGAGTCATAGAGGGAGAATAAAGTGGCTGTTGTTTTACATGAGCAACACGAATGAAGACAATGGATGATTTGGAATGTTTTAATCATTAGAAAGACAATGAGATGATGATGAGATAGAAGTTCAAGACCATCTGTAATCCTCTGTTTCTGTTTCATTTTAATTATGAGCCTTGATTGCTCTTTATGATGATCCATACAAGTAAAATACATTTTTAAAAAATATCTAAATGTTAACAATAGATAATGGCTCTCAATATTAGAAATGTGACAGAAGCAAGAATAGAGTCATCTTTCAAAGTTCTCCAAGTTCTCCAAAGTTCTCCTCCAAGAACAAGAGATAAATATCAGAGCTGAAGGTAAAAACACACAATCATAGTAAGAATATAAAAGAATTATGCTATATGTTATAAAAATCATCCGTACATGTTATATTAGAGTTAACATTAGGAACCAGTCAGTTACACTGAACAACATTTTGATAAACATGAACTACAGCTTCTAGCACACATTTTATATTATTATTATTATTATTATTATTATTATTATTATTATTATTGTTGTTGTTGTTGTTGTTGTTGTTGTTGTTGTTGTTGTTGTTGTTGTTGTTGTTGTTGTTGTTGTTGTTGTTGTTATTATTATTATTATTATTATTATTATTGCTGTTAGAAAAAAGTATGTTTTCCCTACACAGATGGTAGCTGAATTTTGCTTGGATGTTCTCACCTTTATGTCAACTAAAAGGAAAAAAGAACAAAGAGGAAAAAATCCCAGAAGAAAAATAAGAAATTAAATATAAGAATCCATGACAGCTTAAATGTTTCCAGATTTTCTGCTGAATTATTGAAATACTTACCATGCACAATGTTTCCCATAATCATTTGTGTTTCAGCTAAAAATGTAGGAAAAGCTTTAAAATATCTCAGCTGTCATTGTAGACATGTAATATCAAATGGAAGTATTCTGAATTTTCTGTGTTTTCTGTTTTTTCTGGTCTAAGAGTTTGCTGTTGAAGTTTATCATCTTGAAAAAGCTTGTAGTCATAACACCATCGTTGAGCAACGAGCATAGTAGGCATAGTAGTCTTACAAAACGTAAATTTATCAATTTCAAGAAGGTAATGCATCATTTTCATAAAAACATTTATCTGGCTTTTGAAAAATCTGAATCTTGGACATTTTGTTTTCATTTCATTGTCCTCCCACTGGTTCTGTTTGCAAACCTTTTTGGCAGATTTTTCTGTTGTTGTTGTTGTTATTTGGCTCATTCCAGTCTCTAGTATCTGCAGTTTGCATTAATAATTCACCCTGGCATGTAATGTTTCCACCTGAAAAAACTGATGCCAGCTCAATGTAGGCTGTCTGGGTATCATCTGTGCTGCACATGGCGTCAGCACTGCTGAGACAAGTCAAATGTAAACACAAGTGCCCTTGCCTGAGAGACAGTCTGGCAGGTCGGCCTGCGGAGACAGAAGCATCAGGCTGTGTCATGCAAGCTGTGACCCTTCCTACAGTGTCTGCATACCGTGTCAGTCTAAATATGTCCCTGGATCACTTTATGAGTCAAAATGGCCTCCAGGAGGATAGCATGGTAGCTTTATTTCCCCCATCCAATTAGGTCAGCGTAGACGAGTCTAGCCAGTATGCATTGTACGTCTGCCTTGTGAAAATAATTATGTGAAATTCAGCAAACAGTTTAAGGAATCAATGTTACACTATGATGGCATCAAGTGACACGCTAAAAGTCATAACATACAGCGCTGTGCAAAACATGTTATTGTTTTTCTATCGTAACTGAACTGAACTAAGTTAAAATATCATCTTTAAAGATCAAATCATAAAGATGAGTAATGATTCAGGACTGTCAACAGACATTCCAGTTACAAGTTGTACTAAATTAAAACAGACTCACTTCTTTTTGTCCTTTTCCTTCTTGAGCGGCTGCTGTGAACATCCCTGGAGCGCTTGTCCCATCAGCGTTTCAGCTGCTACTTTCCTCCTGTTGAAGGCATTCATCTCTTCTTCCAGTTCTCGCCTTTTCTCCTCCAGATTCCTCTTTTCTTCCTGGTGCATGCGCTTCAGCACTTCGAATCTCTCGTGAAGCTGAGGAACAGAGAAGCGGAAAGCTCAACATGAGACACACCCCAGCTCCTTCATTTATTTGCGATGTGTCTCGTTACATGTTGGTTCCTCACCTCTTTTTCCTTTTCCTTCAGCTCGGCTTCCGTTTCCTTCACTTTGTTAACGAACATCTGTCTCATTGATTCCTCTCTGTGCTGCAGCTCTTTGAGGAACTCCCTTCTTTTGGCCTCATACATCTCCTGCAGACTGGAGAACACAGACAGCCTATGAACAAGATGTGACTGTGAGCCAGCTGTAGCAGCGGTTTCTGATTTCATACTCAGAAATCAGTTAGCTTAGTTAGCTTAGTCAAGTCATTTAATGTAATGTAAAAAACAGTAACTTCTTCTGTTTTTTTTATGTCCATGCTGGCAATTTTCAGGTGATCAAACGAATCTTAGTAGCACACAAATATACCTGAGTAAAAACAAAATGCAGTTAGTGACAGTGATTTCACGTTCTGCTGCTTTTGGAGGCAAAAGTATTAAAAACAATGACCTAATTAATCTATAGAAACTGAAGAGAATTTATTGACGTTCAACAAAAGATTACAAAGTCCTTTGCAATACTTTATGACTCCAATGACTCACAGTGAGAAGAATCATCTCCCAACACTGAGAAAACAAGAAACAGCAATGGCCTGCCAACTAAAATTACTCCAAGAGTCCAACAAGAGCCTCAATTGTCTCAGTCAGGAGCCTGACATGTGATAAAAAAAAACTGCTTGATGATTCTCAAGGCTTCTGAGAAAATATTCTAAAGCCTTGAATGAAATTAACACAGAAATTTAGGATATAAATATGATACTTTTCAAACATGGTGGTGGTAGTGGATGGAACCTGTATGACTTGCAGAAAATGTGCAAAGAGAATATCCATCCATCAGTTCTTGACCTTAAATGCAAATGTACTCTGGTTATCCAGAAGGAAAATGATCCAAAGCACAGCTTTGTAAATCTACACAAAACAACAAAATTTAAAGTTTTAGATTGGCCTCGTCAAAGTTTGAAAGTAGATCCAATTGAGATGCTGTATAGGATGACCTCAAGCAGACCATGTGTGAAGACCTTCCCTACATATAAAATAAAACAATTTTGCAAAGAATGGGTCCAGATTTTTCAAACAATATCCAGCATTCTTGTAAAAGTCTCACTGAAAGCTGTTGGAAAAGTTTAATGTCAGCTGTTGTCACTAAGGGTTGCCAAACGGTGTTCAGGTTTAGGAAGCAAATTGCTTCATCACAAATTGTTATGTTGGTCTGTGCAGCCTTTTAATAAAGCCTCATCTTTGTCTGAAATTCAAATTTTGCTTTGATGATCTTAAATATTTGAATTTCACAAATAAAAAGCAAAAACAAAAGAAATCCAAAGAAGGGCAAATACGTTTTCACAGAACCCCTTATTGGATCTACTGAGGGTTCAGCTAATGCAGCCTGACGTCGAGTTGTGAACGATAACAAAGATGTGGAGGCACAGCGTTTTTTTGTCTAACATGGCAGCAAATCTAGAACATGTATGCCTAACTGGCATTAACATTTTGTTTGTGAGATAGTGATAAATCAGTGGGATGCGCTCATTAGATTATGCAGATGGATCTCCATGACGCGGAATAAATTTCTAAAACATTCCCCTCAGTGAAATGCGCTGAAGTTCCCCCATTTCACCTGAACGACTGGCCGTCAGGGTCAGTGTCCTTGAAGCCCATCTCTTGTAGCTTGCAGCGGCGATAGAGTTCGTAGTGACGAGAGTGCGTTTGCTCCCGGAGATCATCCATGTTAACGCGCAGAAGCATCTCTCTCAGATGGACAAAGTCACAGTGCTCCTCGTTTTCCACTGGACACACGAGAAAGAACCGTGCTGGCTGCTCAGTTTTTAAAATCTGCAAACATCCCTCTTATCTGGTACACTGATTGTGACAAGATTGTGTTGTATAATAACAGCAGAATCACCCTGTACAGCTCCCCAGGGGTACGACCTCGCTTTCACCACTCTGTTCCCTATTTTAACATCCTCCGTGCTTCCAACGACAGCAAAGGGAAGGCGAGCCTGTAACACAGAGAGAGGAAGAGCAGACCTTTAAAATCTGTAAATATTTATCACAGTAGAGTTGGTGTGATGCTAAAAATACGCTAGGCACAAACAGGCTAATGTAGTCAGCTAAGTGTTAACACAGTTCCACTCGCATTGACTACATTACGAAACAAATCTCTGAATTTATGCTACAGACCAGATAAATCGTAGAAATGTTCTCGAGGCAAAAGACAGTGCATTGGAAAAAGGTACGTCATTCACTGTTGCTCCCACATGAGGGCAGTGTTAGGAAAACACTGACTATTCCTCAAAATTGTACGGCTGCTGTTGGTGGTCATAAACATTTGCTCTGGAGTGAGTGGACTGCAAAAACATAAAAATAAGCAGCAAATATTTAAAATCTAAATTCATAGAATATTTGTAGCAAATGAGACCTTCATAGTATACTGAATTAAAGAAAAAGAAAAAAAGCTGAACTTGTAAAAACTTGAAATCTTGAAAAACGCCTCTTGCAGTGGCAACCATCTTTTAAGCATGGAACTTTTTTGTTTCCACTGTTAGATTGTTACCTTTTGGTTAAACTTCAATACTTTGAGTGCTTTTGCAAGACAACATAACCTTTGTACTGCTGAGTAAGCTTGTCTTTAGAATTAGTTTTTTTTAATGTTTGCAAAGAAACTGATTCTGCTTTTTGCTAACAGCATTCTGCACCAGTGACCTGAAGGGAAACTCTTTGTGTCCAGGATGTGTGGGCTCTGTAGAAATGCAGCTGCCCTTGTGCATTTAATTATATAGTCTCATTTGTGCCTGTTAAAAGCTTAAAAATTATGTCATCAGAAATGAAGCATATGTGGAAGACAGGCACTTTAATTTATGGACCATAACATAGAGGCAACATATTTTAACCAAATCATATCCAACGTTTAACAAGGTTCTAAACATCACAAAAATCAGGACAAGTCTTAGGAATTATCCTTTTTTTTCAGCATCCAAAAATAATAGATTATTAGGTTAACTAAAGCTACTGTGTAATCAGTTCTTAGTAAAAATGTGTTCACTCATTTTACTAAATACCCAAAATAAGACTGAAAAGTTAAAATATAGTTCAAAGTGCAAATATTTCCCTAAAATTAAATAAGCCACACGTACTGTACAATCTGAGTCCCTGTTTCTAAGACTCACATTTAAGGAGGAGTTTATCTCTCCAACTTCCTCATCCTCGTTCGGAAACTGATATATCTGCACGCCATAGCTCTGCAGCTCGTTCATGATCTTCTTCTTTAAGTTTCCCAGGTCGGCCTTTGACATGATGTCTGCCTTTGCAATAACGGGAATGATGTTGACCTGATCAGAGAAACCACAAGATGAGCCTCAAAAGAAGGAGCTGAGGAAACATTCTGGGATGGGCTTTCATCGTCTCACCTTGCTGTCCAGCTTCTTCATTGTAACCAGATCAAGAGATTTCAGGGTGTGCCCGGTGGGAGCGATGAAATACAGGCAGATGTGGATTCTGGTGTCGTCGTAGTTGGAGAGGGAACGCTTTGTTTTTAGCTCCTCTTCCAGGTATTTCTCAAACTGGGCTTCGATGTAGTCAAGAATGGGTTTGGAGCTGCAAAATCAGATATAAAAAAAGATCAACTAGATACATTTATACGTTTTAAGCAGATTTCTTATGCTTTCTTACTGATCTATTAGTTTCCAGGGTAAAGACTCTGTTGTCTGCCAAAAATGTCAGACTTTTCTACTTCCTGCTGTCTGATCTGTCAGACAGGGACTGAATCTGTGCCATATTTTCTCCCCAGCTTACATGCCAACACAATCTTCTTAATCTAAAGATCTACTGGACAGCATGAAGGGGGAGGGAGATTACTGGCGAACACTGATCTCACCATGAGGCATTTCTAGTCATTTCTTTCACAGAATTTCAACATTATCCAACTATTTTACTGTCATCATTAAACATACTAATATGCTGTCTGAGAATAATTAAAAACATGACATATGGGGTCAGGAGACATCAGGAAAACCTTTTAAATAAACTGAAATATCTGTAGGAAAGCATATAAATATGTGTTTAAACAGGATACAGTGCACATTCAAATGTTTCTTAGAGTGACAGCATTTGGATACAAATTGTTTTTGAATCTCCAAATACTGGGTTTTTAAGGACTTGAGAAAACCGAATAAGTCCTTATTTCTTTTTCTGCGAATAAAAAAATTATCATGTAGTTGTGGGACACTTTAATTCATGGGCCATAAGATAGATACACTGCCGTTCTTCACCTTTCATCCTTGTTGATTTGGTCTCCAAAACCCACAGTGTGCACAATGGTCAGCTTCAGTTTGACAGTGTGCTCCTGCAGCTCATACATCTGCGAACGCAGCTTCACCTCTTGCTCATAATGATCAGCTTCCTCGTTTTCAAACGTTGTGTTGAAAAGCGTGTTGATCAGGGTTGATTTGCCTATTCCCGTTTCGCCTTAGACACAAAAAAGCAAACCATGAAGACTTCATCCAAATAATCGACGTCATAGGTAGTGAACTCGTGCTGTGAGACGTACCTACACAGAGGATGTTGAAGCAAAATCCCTGAGCAACCAACTTCCTGACCACTTGATGAGGAAGGCTGTTGAACCCCACTTGGCCACTGAGCTCCAGGCTTCGCATTTCTTCATTCTTAGTAACCGGAGAAACAAGATAAGTCAGTATATCAGTACTGTTTGTGCCAACTATTTCCAAAACCCTTTAAGTAGAATGTTCTCTTAGTAAGAGGAGAATGGAGCAGCCGGCCATCTTTCAGCCAGATGACCAGCAACAAGTGGAGGTGGGGAGGTGCACTATGTTACTCGACAGCCAGAAACAGTCAAGCACTTATCCTGGTACTTCTGTGAAAGGACTTTAAACTGCAAAACGACACGACATGAAGAAATACTTTAGAAATCCCTGCTTTAAAAACCTTTTATTCATTCGGTACGTTCAGAGGTTTCTCCTTCAACACTGGATCCACCCGGGGGGCAGAAAGGGGGGAGGTCAATCTTGGCATCTTGCAAAAGGCTCAACATGAGGAGCAATATGTGTTAAACACAGCAGCCTTCCTTTTCAGCCTCCCTCTCTCATAGAGAGACAAAGAGCTCTTTATCTGGAGGTTATTCCACAGAGGACATCCAAGCTGATGGCTACCCTGGTACCCACAACCCCAACTACTGGCAATATTCACAATGCAACTTTTTTTGACAGAAAACCAATCAGAATTACATTATGTTATGATAACAATATACATATTATATTCCTAAACATTGTGAGCATGTGCTCAAAGTTGGCTGGTATAGAATTGCTTTGTTTTGGGGATTTTTTTGCAAAGTAATTACATAAGTCCTAATGAGGTAGTTAACATCACTACACAAAGAGGCTTATGCTTATCTTTATCTTCTTAACTCAGCCTCTTACAGCCCACTGTCCAGTTTCATTCAAACTAACCCTCTGCCCTGGTCATTCAGCACCTGTCAGAAGTATTAGATCCTCATCCTGGGAGCTGCTTTGATGCAAGCAGAAAATATTTTGTGCTTATGTAGGCTTTTTTACACCGAGAGAGAGCGATTGCTCCAAACAAGAGGCATGTCCAGCCGTGTAATGACGTCTTCATCCTGATTCATTAACCACAGAGCTTTCTCAGCATCATGCAGGCAGCAGCATTCCGTCACTGCGCAGCCTTTTGGTATTTGCAATCAGCAGTCACTGCAGACATTAAAGACAGAGAGAGAGAGAGAGAAAAAAAAAAACCATCTTACCTCATCGGCCGCCATCATCACAAGTGTCTGAGTCCAGGAATAATAATCAGCCTGCCTTCATCCAGACCTGCTCCCCTCACGCTCCCGGCTCAGTGCGGCTGATTCAAGGCAACACGCCCCCCTGTGCAGGAGGGCGGCATTACAGCGCACTGCCCCGCCTGCTTCACTTCTCTGAGTCCTCCTCACACACCGCGCAGCAATACTTAGATGTGTTTAATGCTTTGTGATAGAATTGGGTCCTTGTTTTATTTTTGGGTTTCTAAAATTATTACGTCGTTATGTTTTTTCTTCGGGGGGCGCTACGCGTTTTGAAAGGGTGACCAGATGGCTGGAGGAGGAGTGGGGGGCTGGTGGAGGGGGGGCGAAAAGGGGGGGTGGGGGGGGGACAACACCAACACCAGAGGCAGAGAGGATTTAATAAAGATTGATGGGACCGAGAAGGGAAGTTAAAGACAAAAATGAACATCAATATAAATAAATGAATATTATTCACTTATTGGCCACGAAACAACGTGACTGCGTGTTGCGTGCGGGGGCGTGGAGGTGTGTGTGTGTGTGTGTGTGGGGGGGCTACTAAAATAAACCTAAAAAATAAAACAGGCAACATCTTGATTTTTAGCACCCCATCCTTTAGGGTTCCGATAGGTTTTAACAGTTTCTTTATTTCAAGTTTATTCAGACCTTGTTTGAATTGTGAATCAGCAATGTCCCGAAACAATTATATTTGACGAATCACTCGTTTATCTTCATTTAAGTTAAATTTTTCAAATGATTTTTCCATTATTATTTTTGCTTTTTTTATTCTTTTCCGCTTTTGTAACTACCGCGTAAGTTTGTTAGTTTGTATGTTGAATTGTTTGCTCTGTAATATTTTAGGTTTGGCATAAAACAAAAGCAGTACCAAATAGCTTGTGTGTTTTTTTTATCTTAACTCTATAGGTCACAGTTTATACTAATAATAATGCTGCTAAAATACGGATATTAGTTCCCTTTCGAACACATGAAGACATTGTGGTTTTAATGTCAGTCTTTATCAAAAGTCAAAAAGGATGCAAAAAAGCGTTACGCTATGCTATTGCTGCTTTATTCAAACTAAGACGGTATCTATTCAAAGTCATTTTTTTGCATGTTTAGAATTATGTAATGCAAAATACGAGTCCAAAAGAATGTAAAAATTGGTGTGTTACTCAGGTATTATAAACATAAAAAGTTATAGCCTATACTAAATCAACAAAATAATGTATGCCTAAATAATTAATTAACTCCAATGTAGTTTTTCTTCTCTATTTTATTTTCTTTAATAGTGACTCTGATCCCCTGCAGGAGCCCCATGCTGGACAGCCTCTGGACGGGGAGTGTCTGCATATTAAACGGGCTGGACGGATTTGGCGAGGCGCCGGAAGCAGCAGGTTGCGGTGGAGGACAACAGAGAGGACGCAGCGCAGTCATCCTCCTCCTCATCTCTCACCTGCATAGCTGTTGCATTTCACATAGGAAAAAGCAGAGCGCCAATGGCTCTGACCCAGGAAGCCGTGTTGTGTTTTCTGCTGGAGCGCGGAGGCAAAGTGAAAAACTCGGAGCTGGTGACCCATTTCAAGAGCCTCATCAACAGCGGCGATCCCGCGGGAAAGCAGCACAACAGAGAGCTGTTCAAGAAGCTGGTGAACAGCGTCGCGGTGGTCAGACAGGTCGACGAGGGGAAGTTCGTGGTGGTGAGGAAGAGGTACCAGGACTTTGTGAAGGAGGAGACGGATCAGAGCTCGTTCGGTCAAACCGCCAACAGCAACGCGCGTCGCTCGTCGACTGTACGCAGTTACTACGGTGACGATCAAAGCTGCGCGGAGAGTTTGCGGGAAAGCGGGCCTGCCGTGTCCACGGCGGATCCGGCCACGGTTAGAGTCCTGAATATCTCCCGAGATCAGGCGTGCAGAGCGAGTCAATCCGGGGCTGTGTTCGCCGTCGTAGCGGTCAGATCCCCTGAGAGAGACGGATTACGCTCCCAGGTGCATCAGCGGCATGGAAACCCTGACCAAGCAGCCATCCGAGGTCCATCACTCCCAGCTCTGACTTCTAGCTCCTCGTCTCATCAGAGGGAGTTAATAAAAGAGCCTCAGTGTTGGACATCCAAGCAGACAGAAGCCAAGCAGGCCCCAGGCTCTCCCCTGGTGAGGCCCCAAAACAAGACCCTCAAACAAGCCGATGATGAGTCTGTGCCTTTGGAGCCAATAGCCCATGAGTGGCTTGTTAAGTGTGCTGCTGGGTTGTGGGGGCAAATATATGCTTTGCTGCTGCAGGACACACGCTTGGCACAGAAGAAGGATTTCATGTCGGGTTTCACAGCCTTGCACTGGGCCGCCAAGGACGGCAGCTGTGAGATCATACACAAACTCATTGACGTTTCCAGCAAAAGAGGCACCTACGTGAATGTCAACAGCAAAGCACACGGAGGGTACACGCCTTTGCACATTGCAGCCATGCACGGTCACTCTGAGGTCATGGTTGCGCTCGTGCGGCGCTACGGAGCCAGCGTGAGCGAAAGGGACAATGATGGCAAGAAGGCGCTTCACTACCTGGGGAAAGGTGCGTCGGCTGAGGTCAGGGGCCTGCTGGGAGGACCTCAGCAGAGCGGAGAGAAGATGGAGGGCGAGGAGTACAAGGAGCACACAAGAGGCTTCAACAGTATCAGCAAACTGTTCCACCCTCACTTAGGAAAGAAACATAAAACTTGCAGGTTTGCTCATGAGTGGTAAGAGGGGCCCACGAGTGAATCTAGGGATGTCACGACTGTTAAGATATGGACAGCTGGTAAAACAAAAACATGATTCGATTTTATTTTAACCGAAAAGATGGACCTGTACCAGGATCATCATTGTTATTTTGATTTAGATTTCAGCAAATACGTCAAATAGTCTCCGTCTTGATTTAGTTGTTTTGAAGTCAACATTTTTTCAAGTTAAGTTATTTTGTCCTTATGTCCTATTTGTCTGGCTGTCTACTTCTGCAGCTGTGGTCTACAGTGAGCTGGACAGAGATGGCACATGCAGCTTTCATGTTGGTGAAAAAGCAAAGGGGTGAAGGGCTGGATTACTGTGTTTACTCTAGATATATGTCTCATATATAGTTTAAAGGACTTTAAGCCCTTCCAGAGGCATGGTGGAAACATTTTGGTGGATTTAAAACCTTTGTGTACCTTGATGAAGCCAATCCACAGCTAGTGTACTGTCTTGTACAGCTTTGTACAGTGTATCACTGGTTTGATAAGCATACTATTTATGCATAGTATATAATTTTGGTTTATTAGTATTGACGATGAATGATTAATTTTCAACAAATTATATTGTTTACGTTTTTTTAACCTAATGTGTAACATACCTGTAGATGTAACTCTTGATTTTGTAGCATTGGTTTTTTTTATGTTGTTGTATTTATTGACTAATGAACACTGACCATAAAAACACAGCAGTCTAATGTAACACGGACTTCCAAAATACAACATTTTTAGCAAGCACACCGGATTAAAAACCTGCTAATTCTTCTCCGTTTTATCTCCTGAAGCATCTGAGATGGCGAGGGGTTCGACCTCACATGTTTGAGTTTGACTCCATAACCTCTCTCTTTCTCACACTGGGGAGATAATATTTTTCTAACTTCTTCCCTGGCGCGTTGACTTTAGTAGCGCAGTAATGGACTGTGCTGCAGGTGTAGGCCAGGAGGAGGTAACAGGGCTGAGCTCTATGTAAGCAAGTCAACTGGCTCAGGTTGATGGTGATACGGCTTTTCTGCAGAAATCATCACTTGGACTTGAAAATCGTTCTAATGCAAAGCAGCAACCAGACTATGTCATGCTATGGATTTTATCTAAGCCTTTAATTCCTAAGATTATGTCTTGTGTGATGTCACCAGAGGCATGTGTGATCAAGCTTGCTTTTTGGAGAATAGAATTGTCATGATTAAATAACAATTTAGATAAAATAGAGAAACTAATAGAAACTGACTGATGTATCGGTGGCCAACAATATCTAAAATAACATGGGTTGATTTTACGGAAATGTCTGGCTAGTAGCTTTAAATTCTATACTAACATAACAATATAGTTAATATTATTAGTCTAAACCACGGAGTAACCTATTTTAAATGTGAAATAGAAATTCTCATCCGTTTCTTAGCAATTGTATAGAAAAATTAGTATAGGCACATTCTGTATGTATTTTGTAACTGTTGATTGTTTTTTAGTTAAGTGTGACACACTTTAAAAAGTACTTCTTCATATTTTCTAGTTAAGAATTTGTCTAAAGTGTAACATTATTAGATTTTTACAGTTTATTTGAATAAATGCAATTAGTCCTCTTGTAATGACCGAGCATTTCCTTTATTCTCAGACCAAACATCCATTACAGCAGGGAATTTCTGGTTCTTGATTGAGAGGGAATGTGTTATGTTTTGTGCATTAAAAAATTAAGATTTTTTTCTCTTTTGCTGACCCAGAAAATGAGTCTCTGAAGACATGAAAAGAGACACGGATGATGTCGTCACTATCAAAACAGCAGCAGAACAATGTCCTCTTTGTAGTTAGTAGGAAACAAAGCCTTTTCTGTGTGGACAAAAGATGTTTGCACTCATATAAATATTAAACTGAACCAAGTGATTAGCTTAAACAAAGTTTTCTTTGACATTGTCAAAGGATTCAGTGATTAGAAAAGATGATCATTCAGTCATGGAACAAACTCTAAAGCAAGACAAAACTCAATGCACTTTGACAGATTTGTAGAACAGGGTTAATACTCTCTTGTAACAGCTATGAGGAGTGAGATCATAAAAAAATTGTCCAAAGCAAACTGGACCATCATTTAACAAAACTAAAAAGATAAAACTAATGACAAAAAAGAACAAGGCTAAGTTTAGTTGTACCTTTTCTGAGATGCACTATTTTACAAATGTGTTACAAGATTCTGTGTCTAAAGTAAAACTTTAAAATTATGGTGTTTCTGACTATGTCACAGCCTTGATGACGAACCAAATATGTTCTTATCTGGTGTAATGCTAATCAGTGGAGACAACACAGCCGGAGGTTCTTCATATTTCCCGACATAAGGAATGCTTTAGCATTTACATCAGGAGAAAAGCTGCAGCTGACTAAACAGAATAGCTGACAACAAAGTCTCTATCAGGAGATCCTCTCAGTTCAGAGACAACAGCAAATAAATCACAGTTTATCTTGACTGACAGTGGCACAACCTTTAGTCTCAGCAACAGAGTACATGTTTTAAGCAAGTTTAGGAGATTATAAGGTTCTTAAATTATTTATTTATTTTTAATGCATTTGTGGAAAATACAATTCAATTTTGTTCAATTTTGACTTGCATTGTCAAAATTGAACAAAATTGTAGTGTCCTTGTTGCACAAGAAAACTACAACAAATTAGAAAAGCTATGCATGCCCTTTAAACGTTTCCATATTTTATTACAGTGATAAATTTTCTGTTTGAGTTCAATGTAATGTGATACATTAAAACAGTGTATATTTGTGACTATAGCTGTAAACTTATTTTTCAGATAAAAATGCTGAAACTGTGCTGAAGCCCTTTTGATTACAGGAAAATATGGAAACTAACCTAAAAGCGGATTCTATGTATTAATTTTTTTCTTCCCTTCAAAATAAAGTGGGCAATCCAAACTGTATAAAAAGGCACTTCAATGAACTTTGATGTCACAGGCCAGTGGTTCCCAAACTTTTTTTCCCGCGCCCCCCCCAGTGGTTTCCAAACATTTTCTGGGCCCCCCCTGTCCCTGTCCCTGGGGGTGGGGGGAGTCGCAACTTTTTTGGGAGCAAAATTAATGTGTAGCTGAACATAGACAACAACATCGGTAGAGTACAGGCTACTTGTTAAGCTTAAGGTGCTGTATTGTTATTAGCTAGTCATCTTTTAGCTACATTACCTGCATCCAACAGCTTCACTCAACTCAGTCTGAT
>CAEGAF010001245.1:0-21285 GCA_903067075.1 Micropoecilia bifurca
CACACACACACACACACACACACACACACACACACACACACACACACACACACACACACACACACACACACACCTCCTGCCCCCTCTCAGTGTGTACAGTGCATGAAATATCTGGGACACAAAAATAGCCGGCTTGGGTTTAGCGCTATGACAAAAACGTAGCTTTCCTTTTGTGTCAATTGAGACGGAGGCTCTGCACCAATGGGCTGCGGAGGAGGTGGCATATGCTAATGAGGGACAGATGTCCAATGATCGTGACCTTGAGGATCCGGCTATAAAGCGGGACACATCTGAGGGAGGTTTCACTGAGTGGCCGTGCTGAGGTCAGCGCGCTGCGTCTTTGGCGCTGTGTGGAGCTTTGGGCTTTTTTTTTTTTTCTTTTTGCGCGCAAAGTGGCCGCACTTTTAAGAAACTTCAGCAGAATGCGCAGCTGTTTTAGATTTTTCTTTTAATCTTAGTCCATATATTTACATGTATTTTTATAGCACAGTCTCATTTGGTGATGATAGAGATTAACTCAAAAAACAAACAAGCAAACTAACAAAAAAAAAACCGGCCAAGCAAGCAACGCGTTCCAGAAACCCAAGACCCGATTTGTTTTCCCAACCGAAAGGATTTCCACAAGTCTTCTCCACCTGGTCTCTAATGTCGCGGAGTGAGGTGAAGGAGTTTGAGGGTTTGGGTGTGTGTGTGTGTGTGTGTGTGTGTGTGTGTGTGTGTGTGTGCGCGCGCGCGGGGGGTAAAGAGGGGGTGAAGCTGTGCCGCCTTTACGCACCGCTGTAGTGGAGCTGCTGGTGGCGCCTCCCACGGTGGCCCCGTACAGGCGAGGCCTTGTTAGATTTACTCGACTTGTGTGTGGAAAAATGAGCGAGTTTGTGTCTGACATGAGCTTTTAGAGATTTGTGAAATTCGTCTACGAGTTAAAAATGTTCAAATGCAAACTTGGAAGCTGATGTCATGCAAAGAGATTAAAGAGAAGTAGGGCAGAATTAGAAATCAAACTTCTGCTTGTTTTAAGGCAAAATACATAATTGTGTGCACTTATAATATGAATCAAATATATCTGATTTATTTTTACATAGATTAACTTATTTTTATGAAGCAATTTCATTTCATGATGTTTATATAACATTAAGCACTTTGAACTGCCTTGGTGCTGACTTATTTATTGAATCGTGACATTAAATTAGAAGTAAACCACTTAAAACATTAAATCTATTCTCTAATGACAGTGTAAAATATAACAACACTGCTGTGATTTTTAGGTTAAACACCAGTCTGGATCCAGAGGAACTGATTGGGTGAGCCTTCATCCTGGTCATCCTGGTCGTCTCTGCTCAGCTTCCTGTTTGATCGCTTCCTTCGGGTCGCAGCAGAGGAAGTCTAAACGTGGAGCAGCTCAAGATGCTGCATGTGAGTGAAAACTGCCTCGTTTCCTTCAGAAGCAGGATTAAATAATAAGATTTCAGGTGTTAGCTGGACTAAGGACGGGGTTACGGGTCAGGTAGGACATAATCTCATGCCACATTCCTCCTCAGGCCTCCTCCGATCTTTGCCGTTGTCATGGTGAATCCACACAAACCAAACCCGGACTCACCGAGACGATCAGTGCCGCCACCCTTACAGTCAGTGTCTGCTGTCAGGGTTTTCTCTGGAGTGAGTAAACGCACACTTAAGTACCAGGGGTATGCATGGAAAAACACACACACACACACACACACACACACACACACACACACACACACACACACACACACACACACACACACACACAGGACATGTACATGTGGAAACTACATCTATAGCAACTTCTTCCATTTCTGTTTGACTAAGAAAGTGAATAAAACCAAGCATTAAACAGCTGACCTCAAAAAGTCAGATGTTTACCAGGAATTTGTTATTTTCCAAGTTTTTTGAGGACCTGCTCTGACGCTGTGTGTCAACCAGACCCGCCATGAGCCAACAGAATGGGATGCACAGAAAATGTATATTAGAACTCTACATGTTATTTCTAGGATGAGATATATATATTAATAGATAAAAAAAACATGGTGGTTGTAGAACCAGACTGTTTAAACATAAATGTATCAGTGGAGCCGTGATGCAATGAATGTTTGTCTTTGCACCTGTTCCTTTAAATTTCATTCTGACTTTTTTTTTTTTGGCTTATTTTCGCTATTTTGAGACCCCCTTTGTACTTCTGGTGGTCTTGTATTCGGTTTTCATGAAGCCGGTTGTATCAAACCTTTACACACTAATCAGAGAGCAAAGAAAAGAAGGATGCGGCCGACCAGTTGTGTCCATTACATTGTGTGTTTCTGCAGTTTTTTTTAAATGTTTGAATGTCATTTTATCCTTCAGAAATAATAATCCTTTTATTTTCATCCCTCTTTCCACTTGTATGTTTTTGTTTTTTGTGGTTTTCTTTCATCGTTCATTTTTAAAACACCTCATTTTATGGATCGACATTCTTACTTCGGAGCTTTTAATTTGTTCTCTCCTTTTTGTTCCTGTTTTTAATCCGAACTCCTTCCGATTAAAAATAATTCTGATTCTCATCTTCATTTTATAGCAAAGATTACTAACTAAATTAGAGGAGCAATTTAAACTGACTCAATTGGTAATTTTTAGAAGATGGCAGAATAAAATAGAAATAATAAAATGCAGTTATTATTAAAGTGTTAAAATTTTTACTTTGAATCAAGTAGAGAAGCTTATAAGGAACAGATTAATAAAACAACAAGACATTTGCCATTCACAATATATATAAAAAAGGAAATAAAACAAAATACGACACTTTTTCCGATCCCTGAAAGGTGGCCATGTTGGGTGTCTATCAACCCAGCAGGTCGAACTGAACAAAAATCACTTTGTCTCAGCACTCTGTAACCTTCCCATAAAGATGTAGTAAACACATTTTCCCTATAACATAGAAAGAGTTTTCTCATCTGGAGAACAATCAGAGATATCAAGTCTGGGAATTCCCCAGGCAAACCCACTTCTAAATCACTACCGTTTTCAGTATTTGAGTTTTTACATTTTACCCAGCATGAACTAACCCCCAA
Source organism: Micropoecilia bifurca (assembly GCA_903067075.1). NCBI lineage: Eukaryota > Metazoa > Chordata > Actinopteri > Cyprinodontiformes > Poeciliidae > Micropoecilia > Micropoecilia bifurca. Next base: position 3,066 of record CAEGAF010001245.1, read on the forward strand.
AATCTAGATAAAAAAACAAATGGAAGCTCATCTATCCTTACCTCCGTTTTTCTTTTTCTTTTCAAGGAAGATGTGGCAGACTGGCTTGTTGAAGTTCTTTGTGAAAGCAGCAGCGTCCAGGTGAGTGACGGCCGTGGTCTCTGCACATAACAGGAAGTCAGGCTGAAACCTCAAAGGAGAGCATGGTCAGGCGGCTAACGTGGGATCTTCACCGTGAGTTTATTTATATCTGAATTACCTGGTTAATAAATAGCAATATAAATATGTTAAAACTCCTTTTTTACGTGGTAAATTCTGATCTTTTTAAATCTACCTTTTCTGGTTCAAATAAGTAATCATAAGTAAAAGGTTGCGCTGTGTTTTGCTCTGGCAGCTCAGATCAGCGTCAGAAAACAGAACAGAAAATATCTAAGGTCAAAATCAAAATTAACAAAATGAAATTTGTGCATTTTGATTTTTTTTTTTTAGGAAACAAAAATGTATGTCCATTTTCTTCCCCAAGGCTTTAGAAAACTTTTAAAAATGGATCCGATTCCAATTATTTTTGCTTTTACGGAGCCAGACATTTCTGGAGGAATCAAAGGAAGTCAAAATAATCAGTTCCTCTCTCTGTCATTTGCCCCAAAGAACAGCAGATGGAAGAAAATCTGTGAAGGAGGAGTTCATTTTCTTTTACTTTGACAAGGTGAGCCTGATGTGTGTTGCGCTTCAGTTTTTAGATTAACTTTAAATCTTGTCAGTGTTTTTGGGTTTAATCGTGAGCAGCGGTCAAATGGACTGGAGGCAGTTAAGACTTGCAGTGATGTTTAGGGCAATGATCACATGAACATCACTTTAAGTCTGTGCTGGTTCCGCTCCGAAACGTCCAGGATCCCAGTCGGTGGCCGACAAATGTAAGAACAACCTGGGGCTTCAAATGATCTTGTTACAGTTTGTACATGTTTTTTTTCTTGCCTAAAGCAGATATTTTATTCACGTTGTTTCACTTTTGTTCATTTGCAGTGATTTTTCTTTCTTCTTTCAGAAAAACAATCGGACTCAGCAGCCATCTTCTCCGGGTGCCGACATCAGCCGGCTGCACACAGTCAAGGTGAGACGGTGTGTGAAGCTCAAATCCATACATCTGACATCCAAATAAGCAACAGCTTAATCTACGACAATGGTAAACTTGAAACAAATGCAATTAAAATCCTGAAATGTTGACATAGATCAGAACCTTTTCTGGATGAGACCGATTTCCATTTTCTTTGAGGTCTGAGAAGCCAAATCCAGTTCTGACTGATGCCGATATTTTTTAATCCAAGGAAAAATGAGGGAATTACAACATTACCTCAACTCATTCATCAACATATATGAATAATGATAATATTACATTTTAAATTTTACTCAATTTTAATGAATTTCGTGAAAAGGGTTAAAAATCAGATTTTCTAGGATCTCATTTGCAGATAATTGATGCATCTCCACTATAAATAAGCAGCAAAATTTGCTAAAACGATATCTGAGTTTCATAAATAAATCAGCAGTAAGGCATATTAACTAAAATAAATGTTAATATTTGTATTCTGACATATTTAGTTTTGCATTGCCCATTTTCAACAATCTCTGCAGAGAAAATAAGGTTTGAATCAGATTAGTGTAATTTATTTGCAAAAAAGTTTAACTCTCCCTAGCAAACAAACAACAATGGACTAAATCTGAGTAAATAGTATTCTCACATTTGATTTAGAGGGTAAACGACTGACTATTATTTTATTTTTTTGCCCGTTTTGTTGTCAGAATTATTTCCTCATAGCTTTACAAAGATCTTCAGGGTAACTTGACAGGGACTTTGAGGAGCTCCACAATGCAAATTAAGATGACAGAGATGATAGACATGAATATTTTCCCTCCCTTTGATTTAAAATCTCTTGATCGTTGACGTTCCCATGCAGAGGAAAGTCCTTGACCCCTGTCTCCAGGGCGGGACGCCCCCCTACCCCACGTTGCAGTTGTTTCCCTGAACAGGTTTAATAACACCGCGAAACGCCACGAGACCTCCGTGATACTCTACACCTTTGCATTCAGTCTCCCGCTGAAGAATGACCGGTATGCAAGGGCAATGTCATCGGCGTGTGTGAGGCGTGTGCTTGCCCTTGTATGGTTACCCGGCGTGTGTGTGGCCCCGTCGTTAATAAGACCCCCCTCTGCACCCTCCTGGTCCCATTCACACACGTTACGCTCGCAGGTTTCTGTCCATTCTCTTCCTCTGCTTTTCTAACTTAGACAATGCGGATGATGTCCTCGGGGCCAGGTGGTGACATGTGTCAAGCAGCAGCTGCTAGAGGCCCTCCCTAAAAATACTAACCCTTCCCTGGATGCCCCGATGGCCCCTTTTGTCCACAGCGCCTGTATTTCTGAGCGGCCACATTGATGGGATGAGTGGTGGGTGACGGAGGATTAAAGCCGCCCGTCCGACAGAGGGCTTTGGTTTCTAAATAACCACAAACTCTCACCTTTGAGGTTTTGAGGGGCGCGCGGTGCAGAGCCATGTTAGAAATGCAATCAGCTCCCCAAACACACACACACACACTCTCCAGCCCTCAATGGGAGGTTCTTGACCAATCTGCTTTGGGTTCCTATTTAGGAACTGTGAGAGCCCTTCCAGCTGGGACCAACTCAACCTGGCAACCCTGTTTGTCTTCACATAAAACCAGCTATGGGTGTGTGACTTCATGTGTAGGATTAGATATGACGGAGTGGGTCGCAGCAGAGTAGGAGCCAAAAATCGGGCACCAAGGAGAAGGCAATAAATAAACGGGGAAGTCCCGGATAAAAATTTCTCACCTTCTTGCTCCCAGCTTCTTAAACTGAACATGAAGTTACCTTAGCAGCCTCATTAGAGATTACAAAACCGTTCTCACATACGCACCTGGTTTTAGTTGCCACCCCGGTCATATGGTTCCACAAACTCATCATTGGCATAGTAGGCATCTAATTTTTTTGGTTACCGGTTCAAACTTTTTGCTGCGAGGGTCAGAATGGTCACTCGCAAGCAACAAAAATCTATTTTTAGAGTGGAAAACTAAAAACTACATCCCCTGTGGCAATGAAATCTCCTCGACAATGCAATATATTAAGCATGCAAGGTGTTAATGAAACATACAAAGTTGCCAAATTTTTGTACAGAAGGAATCTGTAAACCATTGTTGATCTGAAACGTAAAGAAGATGGTACGCTGTTGCCAAACAGGGATTTAACGTTCAAGCCAATTCTTTGTATTTTTGGGCTGCAAAAATAGAATCAGAAAAATAAATGGCCCCTTGTACTTTTAATTCGAGTTGAGTTCAGGATCAATCTAAAAGCGTTACGTCTGCCTCCTGTAATGTTTGAGACGAGTGCTGATCTTCATCCCGTTGGAACAATCAGTGGTTCAAGTTTCCATCAAAAAGCCTTTGATTTCAGGTGGAGTTGAAAAATCTGGAGGTAATTTCTCTGTTAATGCTTCAACTATCCACCGTAAGCTAAAGGGCCAACAGCAGGATGCCATCACCACAATGCTTGACGATTTGAAGAGGGTGTGTTGCTTTGAAACTCTCACATTGACCCCTTCTTGTCATTGTATCAAAATAGTTGAATCTTTGATACCTCTGGCCATAAAGTTGTTCTCCAGAAGGTTGATTTTCTTCTTTTTTTTGTCTTTCGGTTGATGTTAAATTTTCTGGCCAGTTCATGGTCAGCTTTAGCCTTGGAGATTCCAGAGCTCTTCTTTAACACCCAAAATAATTTCTTCTGAATATGACGTTTTTGAATAAAAAAAAATAGTAATAGTCACAGAAGTTGAAAGATGTATTAACAGTCTATCCTGGTGAAAAGTCTGTTCAGATGCGTCATTAACATCTCAAAATTCGTACAACAAAGTTTTATGTAATAAAACCTCCAATTTTAGAGGAACAAACATCCCAATGGCCTCAGTAAATCTCCTTCTAAGTTATTACCATCATATTAATGTATTTTTAATTTTAAGCAGGCCTGAAAACTACAAAAGTTCAAATTCCCCTCCACACTTTTATTTAAATCCTCCTTCAACTCTTATTTTTATTCCCTTATTTTCAGAAATTTTTGGACCTTCTGCTGTGTGTCCAAACAAAATAAAACCTTAACCGTCTGCTGACAACCGCTGCAACTGAGAACGAGCTAATCTCTCTGAAGGAGGAAGGAAGCGGAAAGCCGGAGGACGCTCCTGAGATCAAGTGGAAAAAGAAGCAGGAGGTGGCAGGTCGTTCTGAGAGCTGCTAATCAACGCTAACACCTCAGCAGGAAACAGCAGGGTCCCAGAAAGGACGATAAGGAGATATCTAGGATAGGAACTGGATGGGTCTGTAGACTTTCATCGTTGTGACTGAAAATTTAAATCAATTTGGCTGCCCCAACTGGAGACCCCTTTGTGGTGACACAGAGAGACAGCATGCTGGCTTTTGAACTGTGCAAGCATTTATTGTATCGTTTATCATTTATCATGATAAATTTCTTAGAATAACTTTGATTTATTGTCACAATAAATTCTAATTATATGCGCTGTTACTTTTACTATTATTTGTTTTATGAGAGTAGCAATACATATCAATAAATTTCAAAATATGATTAAATGTGGTTAGTGTGTGGTGTTAAATACAAATCACTTCTTAGGGTTACAAACTCTTAGACATTACAAACTCTGAGGAAGACCCAGAGTTTGTAATGTCCTAAAGAAACATTACAAACAACTTGTTTTTCCAAGTGCAGCATTTGTGTTGTGACAGTATGATAAGTAGTAAATAGTTCTTATAGCTTATTGTTATCACAATAGTACCACAAAATATTGTGACAAAACTTTAAGTCCATATCCCCCATCACTATAGCTCAGCGTATGCTTAGTTAAAAGCTAACCGCAGTTTAGCTTTTGTTGCAGGATTTGTTTCAGGCTCTCGCGGCCGAGAACCTGTGAAGGCCGCATTATTAGACCTCCATTCACAGCTCGCGCTCTGTCCCTCTGTCTAGATTAAGACAAATATTTTAGCCAAAAGCTTCATATTGGTTCGCCCTCCAAAGGAAAAAAGAAGAAGAAAAAAACAAGCACGCAACCAAACAAAAGAACAGAAAGTGCAAACAAATAACTAAAAACCAGCAATTCCAGTGTGAGCCTTATGATGCTAACGACACGGCTAGCTTCCTGTGTCCGCGGTTGCCCGGAGCAGCCAGCGCGGTAAACCGTCGACAACTCGGCTCATGACGCTTCAGAATGGAACTAAATGACCTTTGGAGGAATTTATTAAAATTAGCCAGCGGGCTTAGAACAAGGACTAAATTTAGACACGCCTGGATGTAATCCTCTGTTGAAAATGAACTCGCACGGCACAGCCATCTCATGTGATGTCTCATGTGGTTCTGGGTGACTCTGTACGCCGCTACTAATAAACATGTCCGCCTTGTGCGTCTCAGTGATGCAAGGCGTGGACGCCACGGCCAAGCATTTCATCACTGCAGACACACCCAAACGAAGACTGTAAAGCTACTATGCTGAGGCTGAAGTTGAGTTTGTATTTTAAGGAACGTCTTTAATCATTTCTTAAATTCCCTCGCGGAGACAGAAAAGAGAGGGCTTAAAACTCAGATGAAAGATGGACGTGTAGCTTCCTTCAATTTTGTGAGTGATGAATAACTACATCACATTAGCCACCTGTTGCTTTCTGCAATCACCAGGAGCTCGACCAAAGAATTAGGATGAGTTGAACAGCCTAACTCAAAAAATAAAATAAAGCTTAAATAATACCTGAACCCCGAATCCCGAATCCAAAATGAGCTGAAAAGGAAGCTTCGTGGATGAAGAGCAGGACCAGAAGGAAAACAAGGAGGAAGTTCCAACCATCTCAAGTCATCTCCCCGACTCCAACGTCTCTCTGGTAGAGGGCTGTTTGCAAAGTTACGCAGTAAAAATTTTAAAACAATAATTTGTTTTATTTAGCCCGTCAAAGAAAAAAAAATTGCAAATTTTTCAAAATCACATTTTCACTTTTATTCATACAAAAATACGTAATTTTCCAGCTAAAAGTTCAGTTTACAAAATAAATATTTTCAAATTAAGTACTTAGTTAAAAAGCAAAAATATTTAGTTCCCAAACAAATTTGAGCCAAATGTTTAGTTTTAAGCTAAATATTTAATTCCAAAACAAGCATTTATTTAGCTAATTAAATATTTTGATCCACATACATTTTTAATATGAAAGCTTAAATTCTAAATATTTCAAACTAAATATTTGAAATATATGAAAGCTAAATAATTTCCAAACTAAATCAGCTTGCTAACGTTGAGAAATATGGGTGAAAAATGGAATGTCAGAGGAAAAAACACGGCACCCCCATGTTTTTTCTGACAGGATAAATAAGCTAAATTAAATTAAATAGCTGATAATTTTTGACTGTGTAACTTGACAAAAGGCACCACACAGCTTTCTAACTGTACAAGCCATGCAGCTTAAAGAGAAACGTCTAAAGCAAATCAGGTGGATTAGTACTAAGTGCTTCCCAAAAACTGATTATGTTGTCCAACACTTGCTGTCTTGTGGAATAGTTGGTTTTCTTTGTTAATGAAAATCACTAAACTGTAGAGTAGGAGAGTTACGCGTTTTTAAAAAAAATTTTTTTTTTACAAATGACTATTTCAAAAGTGAAAAAAGTAAATGTATGCAATGCCCTTTACTTTGACACTGAAAAAATAAAATCCATCGCACGAGTCACCTGGTTAGCCAACTGGAGTTCCTCTATCGACGCATAAATCCGGCTGTCCTGTGAAGGTCTCAGAAAACAAACAGCACCATGTAGATCAAGAAGCAAAGCAGACGGGTAAGGGGTGAAGGTGTGGTGAAATATAAAGCAGTTAGTTTTTAAAACATCCAAAGCTTAAGACATCACACTGAACAACGTTTAATCTGTTTTTGGAAAGTGAAAACTGCAAATGAAAACTGTGAAAAAGTTATGCACTAAGGCAGGTGTGTAAAAACCTTTTGCCATGTGGTACCAAAATTGTAGAGTACAAATTTAGCCTCAATGACGAAACAATTTTTCAGATTTATCAAACGAATGGCGTCCAGTTTTCAAACTCTTTTGAGCTTTATTGAACAAACTTATTCTCTGTCATAAAAAGAATTTGAGTCACTTAATTTACAAAATGCTTGTAGCGTCAGCTCTTCAGTGAAAGCCTCTGGATGGACTTGGTTCTACTCAGAAAAGTTTGGTCGTAAAAATACGACTACTTTGTGTTGCACTCAACATTCTCCAAGACAAGAAAATTATGTCAGCAATAGTTTGACCCAGAATAAAACTAAAAAGAGATTTGACAAAACAGTTAATGGGAAGATGGATACTTCAGCAAGGCAGTGAGTAGGAGTTTAGCTTGGAAGATAAAATGGATCCCAGTAAAGAACAGCAGAAGGTTTATAACAGTGTCATGATTGGAAATAAATCTGGACTCCTGCTGTCCAGAACAAACTGACCCAACATAAACCAGGTTTCAGTGTAGCCTGATAGACGAGCCTGAAGGAAGAGTCTTCTCTGAATACTAGCACCTGCATAGTTTATTCTCTTTCTAAAGCATCTCTCACAACATTGAAACAATTTGTTAGAGAATGGGAACATTTTAATGAACAAATGAGTCAATATATATATAATTATATATATTAAACAATAAAAACAATTATTCTGTGCAATGTTTTATTCTACAGTTTATCCAGAGTTAAAAGCCATTGATCAAAAAAAAGAAAGAAAAAAGAAACCTGGAAAAGGAAAGAAAAAAAAACTAAGAATACAAATAAAATAATCATGAGTCCCTGGGTGAAGCTTCTGAAGCCACAAAGAGAATGAGTTTTCTTAAGCAAGAGGAATTCTGTAAGATATGAGAACCAGGCCATCTTGCTGATTAAATGGGCCGAGTAGAGCCAGAAAGCACCGACCAAAGACAGCCACGTAGTAAAACAGGGCCAGGGACCAGGAAGATGAGAAGTCCCCCCCCCCCCCCCAGCACTCCTGCAAACGCTGAACCATTAGCATTTTGTTCACCTCGGGCGAGGCAGTGGTGTGGCATGAAGTCAACAGAGTTAGTCAAAGTAGTGAGAGTGAGGCTGGTGACGACACACCACCGTCCTGCACACCTGGGCCCAATCTGTGCCGAGTTTCAAAGTCAAGTCCATGTGAAAAGAAACTGGTTGTTTTTTTTTTGTTCATTTTTTTTTTCTTTTTACATATAATTTGTTCATTCATACTTTTCCATAGAATTCTGTATAGGCTATATAAAAGGCTCTATCTGAATTTCACATAAAGCAAACAACCAATGCGGGTGTCGTTTTTCCAAAGTCTATTCCCAAGGTCTGTTAGACCGCTGGGAAAGGGGGCCCTGTACCTTTAAGTTATCCTTTCCAAAAAAACAAAAAGCATTTTAACTTTGTGAGAAGATGACAGTCGGTCGAACTCCATCATCCGCTCTCAACTGTGATGACGGCCTCCATGCGAAGGTACGGACAGCAGACGGGTGAGTCTTTAGATCCTCAATGCAGTCACAAAAACACCTGGAGGGGTCGGATCAGAGGAGTCTGAGCCACGGGCCCCCTTAACCCCCCAGCGCCTCCGCCCACCGGAGGGTCAATCTTCCAGCAGGTCCTTGTCCAGATCCATGAAGGGCTCGTCAATGTAACTCACAATGGCACAGTGAGAAGTTCTGTCAGAGCCCAGAAGTACTGACACCGTCTCCTTCCAGTAGCTGAACGGGATGCAGGAGCTCTGATGGGGAGGAAGCAGAGAATATTTACCTGTGTTTGTTCTACAGCCTTAAATAGGGAGGCAATTTTGTTGAGCTGGAACAGTTAAAACTAAATTCGCTGCTGCTAAACATCAATCTTATGTTTAAGACAAACAGTGTTACTCTGAAAGGGTCACTGATCATTTTCTGCCACTTGGGGGCAGCAGTAACATAGAAAAGTCCTCAAGAGAAACATCTTTTTTTCCTCTTAAGATTATTTTTTTATTATTATCATTACTACAGGAACATGTATAAAAGTAAATAAATAGCTCAAAATTAGCATTCGGTCACAATCCTGTAATTACTTTGACTTTTTCTAAACATAACTTTTATCACAGCATTAACACCTGGATTGAGCTGTAAGGGTGTCCAAACTTTTCAAAATGTGGAGCAGATTTAAATTCTGTATTTGTTTAGTACAATTCTTTTTCACCATCACATTTCATTTTCTTGTGTTCTGTATTTATAACTACAGAACATAAAAAAAGAATAAAAAAACTAAACTAAGATTGACATAAAATTGCAAATTAAATAATAGAGATAATCTAAAGGTTACACTGTCCTATTTGTGTTAAAATGTTTAGATGCAATATTTGGTTGGTACATTAATTACTTTAACCGTTTATTTTTTCAATATCTATTACCAATTTTGGCAGCATCAGTACTCTGTACCTGACTTCAGTACAGAAAACATGAAACAAAAATACAAAAACATTTTTTTAAAAATCAACATTTTAGGTGTGGCATTCAGTTTGTTTTCACTTAATGCTGCTCGACTTTAACAGAAGTTAAATGTATCTATAAATATAGTTTTCTCTAAAATCAACATAATACAGCAAAGGGCTAAAAATACCAACGGTAAATACATATTAATGTGGGAAAAGTTATTGAAAAGAGACCTGGATCTATTCCAAGGTGTTAGCTTGGTCCAATAAAACAATTTTTAATGATCAATCAGCTGCACTACAACATACTCATCATGCAATTTGCAAGATCAACTTAAAAAAAAAAATTACCCAAGTTGAAATGACGCTAATAAGAGACTCACGTTCTCCAGACATGTGCTATCCTTGTCCTTGTTGAGGTAGTGGCGTTGCCAGAAGCGCAGCAGGTTGTGGAAGTTGTTCAGCAGGCAGCCGGGGTATTTCTCTGTGTACTCCTTCTCCCGCAGGGCGTTGAGATAGAAGGGCAGCTTCGCCTTTCGTCTGGCCAACATCAAGATCACCAAACTGGTATTTAAACAGCTCACATTCTCCTGCAGAAAGAAAGAGAGGTGGGGTAGGGTGGTCACATGACTCAGTGTCCAGCAGGTTGGCCTGTTTCTGTACGCACACACACCGCAGTGAAAGCAAACCCCCACCTGTGTAAGTGTTTGTACGTTGATGATGTTGATGAGTCGGAAGAGGAAAGACAATCTGTTTTCAACTCTGGCCACGTAGGACAGCAGACAGCACTCAGACAGCACCTCCATAACTGATGAGGACAGAAAAATCACTGATTTATTCATTCATTCATTTTTTTACTCAAATAAAGCTACTAACTATTTTCTGATCATATTACAGAATCATAGCATAATCTAAATTTGGCCTTCCTTAAAGACTTGTTTTACCTTTGACATCTTCGGTCTGGCTTTCAAAGCGGTCCAGTGAGAGGACGATGCAGCGCACCAGCATGTTGGAGTCCACCAAGGAGCTGTTGATCTGAGTCAGAAAGGCCTGAAACTACAACAGTTGAGGTTCAATCAGCTGTGGATGTCATACTGACTGATCAATCAAAACGAAGCAGAAGAGCCACACTGAAACCTAACGAGAGAATAAAAGACCTGCAGCTCCAGCTGTGACATTTTGTTGGGTGAAAACAACAAATAAGAATTCATTTTTTTAAAACCAAACAAGCACATTTCTGATTCAATTTAAGTGCTAAATGCTAAATAAACAGCTACAGCGGCCATGCAGTAAAGGAAGTCAAAATTATTTTAATTTCTGTGCAGATAAAATGGTTTCTACTGCATATTTTCCTGACATATTTATGCCTTGTTAATTCCAAATTTAACTCAAATGTGACCTAAATTGTATCAACAAATAACCACAATAAAGACAAAACACTTTATTTGTCTTTCAGTGTTTATTATTCATCACAAATTACTGAAAATTATTTCACCATTTCTGAAAAGTTCTTCAAAATTAGTCTATTTAAAATACTTTTGTAAAAAGAAAAGAATCCAAATGTGTAGAACTTTGTTTATAAAGAGTATTTAGTAAAATAATGATGACGATGCAACATTATAATGAGAACTATAATGTTCTGATCACAGATGCACTAAGACATGCATGGCAGTCCATTTTTAGTGGGTTTTGATAGGACTTGTTGATAATTCAGTGGTAAAAAGTTTTCTTTGCGGCTCCAGTTGATTTGCTAAAAATAAAAACTCAAAAAGACTCACTCTCTTCCTTCATAAACAAAGTGTTGTCCTTCAAAAATTATTTATTTATGGTAAATGCCACACATGTACCAAGGTCTCTCCCTCAACACAGTCGGCCACATCAGAGAGAGTGAGCTACAGTCTCTCTGTTACTATGGAGACCTGTGTAATGGCTGATTAGTAGAAGAACAGAGAAGTCACACAAATCAAAAAATATATCAACAGATGGTGTCACAATCTTTGTACTCTGTCAGATCATGCCTATGATTTAACATTTTTATATCGGAGTATTTTCATACCTTCTCTGGAGTGTTGACGTATTTGTTGAACCTTTTAAAAGCATCGATGTTGAACTTCATGAGCTCCCCCAGCAGGTCGAAGTAGCTCTGAAGGACGTCTCGAGACGTACAGCCGCTGTCTATGATGCAGAGCAGGATGTGCTGTCGGAGGATCGAAGCACAAAATGAGCAGCGACTCGTTAAAATGACCAAAGTGGAAAAAACGTGATAGTTTTTCTTTTTAACATGAGTGTATTCCTGCAGGACAAACGTGTTCTACCTCTAGGAGCCCTCGCTTTAGGAGGAACATTTGGTCAGCGTAAGATGTTGCTCCTCTGAGAAAACTTTCCACTGCCCTCGCCTGCCAGAACCTAAACGAACAGGAAAAACAATATGGCTTAGTTCAACGTGCTTTCTGGATTAGGATTACAGTGACAATGATATATAATCTGAACCTAAAAGATGAGTCGGGAGGCTCCCTCTTCATGACGGTGAGGAGACGCGTGAGGAGACCCTTCTTTCCGTCACAAACTAAGCTTCTGTCTGTGTTGACTAGAGCTTCCACCTCTGGGATGTTGGCCTTCATGGAGATGGCACTCAGTTCATTCAGCTCCTGGTTGTTGAGCAAGAGGTACTTGTTCCTGAAAGCCGGAGAGCAGATGCTTAAAAACACAAGCCACCAAAACGCTAAACATCAGCACAAAAGGAGGTGAATTTCAGGACACGTACTCATGGTGATCGCTGAAACTCTGGAGTAGCCGCAGGAATTGGATTTTAAACGATATCTCCTGCACAACAACAAGGAAGATTTTTTTTTTTGGACAGGTGAAATAAATGTTCATATTCTTTGAAGATTTTCACTTCTCAGTGAAAGCAGAAGGTGAAGAGGTTCATACTGGGCTGCAGTCGCAGTTCTCATTCTGGCCATGCACCACGTGATTGGACGCGGTGTACTTCCTCCAGATGAGTTTGTCGAACAGGTTGTTGAGCCCCGGGATGAGACGGAACTCGGCCAGCATCTTGTGAACCTACGAAAACAACAAGGAGGAATGAGACGAGGCTTGGCCGCGGCGAGGAGTGCGACATGTTCCGACTCCGGACAGCGGGGCGGTACCTGGTTCCTCTGTCGGCCCATCAGGAGGACGCAGAGCACGTACAGAACCTCCACTTTGTACATGATCTCGTGGACGGTCTTCATGGACTGGGGCAGCCTGTGTCTCAGAGGGCTGGTGGCCAGAGAACTCTCGTCTGATGACTCTGAAGAGGAAAACATGTTGAAATTCAGACCATCCGAGAGACCATACACCGGAAAAACCGTTCGTCTCTGTTACAGTGGAAGAGATACTTTCTACAGAATATGGTCAAAGTGGATATGATATGTTAAACCTGTTAGGTCTGATTTTCTATAGGCTGGTGCAGTGACATGAAAAGTGATGTCAATAATGTCATTATAATCTGGCTAAACCAAGTCCTTTTTTTGGGGAAGGGAAAAAATGTTTAGAAAATATATAAAATTCAATAAAGCTTCAAAAATGTGTAACTTTAACAGCAACGCTTTGAAAAAGGTGCGACAAAACTAGTAATAATCACAAAAAAACCTTCTAGAGGGACTTAACTGAAGCCAGATAGGTAAAAAAAAAAAATCCAGATTTTCCCAAAATTGTCTAAAATCTCACCAGTGCTGCTCTGCTCAGCCTCCTCGGTGGCCATCTGCATGAGTGCGTCAAGCACCAGAGCGTTGTCCAGCCATGTGTACCAGTCCTCCAACTCCTGCAGGAAGTTTGCTCCTGTGGCTTCAGACACTTTTCTAGTGGCTAACTTACACAGCCGCTCAATGAAGCCCGGGATGTTCAGTAGAGTCACTGTGAAACGAACACAAAGATCAGGAACCAATCAGGGTTTGTTTGGGGTTTTTTTCTCAGACCCATCTGATAACTGTACATAAAACCCAACCTACCCTGGTTGACCTCGGCGCGGGACGGGCTGGCGTTGCGCTTCTGCTGAGCGTTTTTGGCCAGCAGAGTGTGCTTGTCGTCGTTCCCTATATCCGGTTCTGAGATGGTGACGGACAGGATGCGGCAGAAGTTGGCCAGCTGCTGCTGGTCGAAGCTTTGGACCAGACCTGAGAGGTTGGGGATTCCTTCCAACTGGATCATCTCCTTAAAGACGCAAACAGACGTGTTGCTGTCAAATTTACACGGAGTGCATTTCACTGGATAACATCCCACGTTTACTGACAGAGATCAGGCTGAGTGAGGAGATCAATGACGGGAGTTTTTTGCCGATTCATGATGTCTCGTCGTTTTAGTCAACTGAACCAGAGACTCGTTACCATAAACCGTCATGAAGGACATTCTCATTGCTTCAGTAAGGCCAACAATTTAGTGTTACTTTAGATTATTATGCAAGCGGACCGACAATTGTTCTGGTTTCACTCTAACAGTATAAAGACACAACTAAAATTATTCAATAAAACTATTCTTACAATTTCCACTTCTTCAAAAACTGGATTCAAAAACATTCATTAGGGTTTTTTTTCTCCAAAGTCATTTGTTTGTCAGGATATAAAACGCAAAAATATTACAATATTAATGGTTTATAATAAAGTGATTTAAACATTGTTGCAAAAATTAACTGATACTCGAGCATGAAAAAACATTTTTACTACGTTTTAATCTTAAAAAAAAATAATCATGGCCTTAAAAAATTAATATTGCAGTTCTTTATGATCTTTTTAGATATCTATACTGGGATTTGGTTGTATATTCTCAATTTACAACAGAACTCAGTTTCCTAAATATTTTAATCCTGACATCATGATATAGAATATAGTAAAGGTTACACTGCCAGTTATTTATAGGTCTAGTCAAATCCCTGAGTTCCAGTTGTTTCTAGGGCTGAGCTTTTGCTGAATACAATCTAAACAATGTTTGTGAGGCTAAACCACATTGTTTCAGAAAAAGTTTACATTAAACGGAGTGAAACTAGAAACAGAAAAACAGTGAATATGCTTGCTGAGTTATTTTAAACAATGTTGTTGATGACATGTTTCTCTTCTTGGTGAGAAGATGATTTTTATCAATCTCTGAAATAAAAACTGAACAAAAATCCTGCATTTTAACTTGTTGCTAAATAATGCAGGTTTTAAATGGAAAGCCTGGAATGTACCTTGTATGATCACTACATATAACACATTATAAGAAGAGAACTAAAAATCAATTCCCTCAGCCCTGGTGCTTCCAGAGTCCCGTGAACCAAATCTACAGGTTCAACCTGAGCGCACTGCTCACCTTTTTCACTCCAAGAATGTCTTCAATGAGCGTCGCCGTCTGCAGGAACGTCTTCTTGTTTGTCATCAGCGTGAAGAGAAACAGAACAAAGTCGTCCCTGGCTGCCAGGCTCTTCGTCACTCCCTCCGTCTGCAGTTGGAAACGAAACAACTTCACTACAAATGACTCGTCAGAAACAACATATTCTTTGAAATAAACTGCATGAAAGCTTGAAGCACCTCTGCTTTTATCTTGCATAAAAGCGTAAAAAAAAGTAAATTAACACTTACACATATACAACAGTTGTAGAGAACACTAAGGCAGTCTTTGACCAGCTCATCATTCACTGCAGAAGTAAAGGAACAGATGATAGCAGGGATTTATTTGATAAAAGAGAAAACAAAATGAGAAAAATGACATTTTGATCTTATTCTTACTCACTTTTGGGTTTCTTCTTCTGCATAGTTAGTGTGGGTCTCATTAAGATTTCCACAAGCAGCTGCCAAAGAAAAAGAACATTTGGACGTCAGAAATCCCCTTCCGCTTCCACTTTAAAATAAAATATACAAAAAAAGAAATTGAAGAAACTCTCAAACTTACATCGACTCCACCGAAAAGGTCAAAGGTGTAGGTGTTGGGGAAGGTGGATTCCTGAGCTTTTGTCCTGTCTTCTGTGACAAAAGACATGGCCTCCACCGAGAGCTGTGATGATAAGCTCTAGAAAAGAAAGCATAAAATTAGCATAAATAATTTTAATTAGCACAAAATCTCTAATAACCAGGTTGGGAATCACTGAAAAAGCTGAAACTCCACCGTGACGCTGCGTACCTTGAGATAGCCGTGAGCGTGGGAGAGGTCGCTGTTGGGGTGGCTGCTCTCATGGAGCTTCTGGAGCAGGTCTGGGATGCCATGCCACTTAGCAGGTTTATCCCTCTCCTGAAGCAAGCCTGTAGGGAGCTGCAACGCACCAGAGAGGCCAGTCAATACAACACACAGACAAAACACTTCAAAACAAATGACACGCTGCAAAGTTAAACTACTTTCAGTCATGCGATTCAAACTGTGTATAGAAAGAATAAAGACTTTAGCTGTACAAGTGACCGCTGGAGCAGAGAAAATGATGGGAAAAAACTAAATATGGCAAAAATTTAAAAGTATCTTACAGAGTTTGATGTTTGTCTACAATGTGGTACCAAGTGTGTGTCGCATTTAATGACGCTCCCAGCAGAAAACTGACTGCTTGTTTCGGGATGCATCACTTTGAACTGGGGGACTTATCATTGCCATGGTACATTTTGGTTATTGATGATAAAATTTAAAAAAATTAAAAGACAAGACTGGCAACATGATCTGAAATGTTATTTTTGCTTTTGGCATCCACTGTTTGTTTCACATGAACTTCAATAAATGTGAATATGATATACAGTTAACTAAAAATAAATACTAAATAGTCATATAATGATACTAAACATTGTGATGAGATTCTTTCTAAGTCCATATCGCTCACCCTGACACTGAACATCAATAAAAGACAATTAATCGGATTAATCGTCTTTGAATCACTTAATAAAATAATCGCCAACTAGTTCAATTAGCAGGAGAATACAGCTTCAATAAAAGGCCATTTGCTGAAAGAACAGCACAATCAATCCAGTAATTATTCAAAACACAATAAATGTGTACTTTTGCACTCAAGACAAAAAAGACCACTGGTCTACAAATTTACTTTATTGAGAACAAAAAATAAGTAATTTACTAAGGACCTGTTTCTACCCAATTATTGATCTGTTAATCCAAAAAATGTTTAAACTGATTGATGTTAAGTCGAGCAGAAACGGCTGAGCTTCTCACATTTTGATGATTATATGTGTTTTAGCTGCAGATGAATCCTTAGATGCAGATGATTGGTCCATTTCTGGCAATTAAATATTTTGTCCAAATGTTCTCATTTTAAAAAACGGAATTCATCATTTATTTATTTATTTGCATCTTTTAATCTAGATATTGTTTGAGTGGTTGAATGAAGTATTTGTGGAACATATAATTTTTTTTATCCGATAATGGTCAGAATAATCGATAGAGCAATCGATGACTAATTGTTAGTTTACATCCTTAGTGGACAGTGAAGTGCAACAGAGAAAACCAGAGCTCAGTTATATTTGGCAGAGGAAGCCGTCATGTGACGTTTATTAATTTTTCTTCAAATGACTGAAGTTTAAGGATGGTTGCATAAACCTGATTTAGACTGTGGACAGTTGTAAAGACTTAATCAGGAAATAATTACATTTTTCTCGCTTACGCATTTGAAGGAACTGGACACTGAAAATAAATCTTCTGGGTTCAAGATCCGGATATCTTTGTGAACAGCTGTGAGCAAGCCCCAGGTTTCTGTTACCGGTTTAATCTGGAGTCTGCATCCGTTTATCTGCTGACTTTTACACACTAAGGTCAGGACCAACGTGAACAGTTGGAAGCAGCGTAAATGCACAGAGGAGGTGAAGCTTTTCTAAATTAAAACACATTTTTCACTTGGTGATCAGTAGGAATTTAGTCTGAGCTCATGAAGGAACTCTGACTAAATCTGGAAACGAACTCGCTGCTTCAAATACTGAGAGCCGGAGATTATTTTTTGGACAGCAGGACTTTTCTTCAGCTATAGTGTTAAAAGCCAAATCAGTATTCTGTCCTTATTATGCACGTTTACCAGCTCAGTTAAGTACTGGATGTAACAATCTTCCATTAACATCAACTTTGGTTTTGCCTGTTAACTGCAAGAATAAAAATTTAAACTACCCTCATCGGTGGACATTCACCCAAACCTAAACAGGCATGTGGTCATATGATGTAAACAGTATTGAAATGCGTATCATCAAAACCACAATCATCATCATATGGTTTTTATGACTGACTGGTTTCCACGCCAACAACGACGAAACAAAACAGCAGCTAAATATTAGGGTCATATCCTTTAATCCACAAATGTAGCGACATATTTTATTCAGAAAGATAAATTCCTTCAATTAAACTCCAAATAAAGCATTTCATTGTTTACATTACTGACACAAAAAATAAAGGGAACATTTACCATTGTGTTCAAAATGTGACTCGTTCATCTCAGTAAAGAATCAAATTTTCATAGATTTATTGAAATAATACCTATTCAATATTTACTAGGGATGTGCCGATCAAGTATTTTCCTGCCGATACCGATCACCCCTGAGGGCCGATCGCCGATTCCGATCCCCAATACCGATTACATAACTATTATTATTTTTTATCATAAACACTACCGTTACATTATGTGGAAAAAGGAACCATGAATTCACCTTAATTTAGACAAAAACGTGTTTTTAATAACTTTTTCTAAGAAGAAAACTAAACAAAACAGGCATTGTGCAAATTGTACTGCTATCAATAATACTATCTTTAACAGACTGATAAC
>CAEGAF010001261.1:0-18685 GCA_903067075.1 Micropoecilia bifurca
GAGAAAACCCACGCATGCACAGGGAGAACATGCAAGCTCCATGCAGAAAGGCCGGGGCTGGGAATTGAACCCAGAACCTTCTTGTTGCAAGGCAACAGCTCTACCAACTGCGCCACTGTGCAGCCTTTAAAATCTAATTTAAATTATTATAAAATAGACATTATTTTGATGAATAATCATCAACAATATCACAGTAAAGGTTATTTATCAGTTTGGGTATTTGGGTAAATTCCTTGAGGCAACATTTATTGTGATTTGGACCCAGTAAAGTGAAATGAATTGAAATAATTTCAGAGAAACCTGAAGGGTGTCTGGGCTTCTTTATATATTTTAACAAAGATCATTCAATAGGGGATTTTTTTTCAGACATATTTTTGATGGAGTATGGGATCAAGTTTCAGACTGATAATTTAGGTACAATTTAAAAATCAATGCAACTTATCGTTTATGTACTCAAGATTTCTATCTTTCTGCAGTTTCTGAAAAAAAACCCCTCAAACAAACATGTAAGTGTGAGACAATAGATCAGTTCATTCAGATTCAGAATAAAGATAGCAGAAGTTTACGGTTTAAGATGCCCTTAAGTACGAATAAGAAGAATTTATTCCACTTTTCCAGGGAAATAAAAAAAGCGCTGAGTCAGCCTCATACAAACTACATTTATTTAAAAAATGCATACATTCTCGTTTTAAAAGTGGGCTAATTTTCATATTGCTCTCTGTGCTGAGTAGATATGCTTATTCCACCAAAGCCTTACAGCTGATAAAACCTCACACTTGGCTGATAGGAAGCAGTGGAGATACTGTGCTCAGACAGCTCTCCCCCTCTGTGCTGTATAATGCTCTGCTCTGTGAAATTCAATGTGTTTTCTATATACATATGCATTATGTAAACTTGCAGGGGTTACGCTTTGGATTCATTAATCTTTCCATTAACCTGGCTGTTATTAAATTTCATTTAAAGGTGCACAAAGACGGACTTTGGAATGAAATTGTGGGCTATTTATCAGCTTAAACCAGAGAGGGAGATAATCCAAATGAGGTGTGTTAAAACAGATTAAAGGAGCATGCTGATTCATTTAAAGGAACTCACAGGGCAGGCGATCAGTTATTTACAATTCCTAATAGGAACGACCACTGCTGACTACAAAAGGCTTCTAACTGTTCTGCAGAGACTCCTTACATGGCAACACTGACACTGAAACAAAAACAAAACAACAGAAAAGTGGAAACAGTGAGAAAACAGTGAGATACAATTGAAAACATTGTTGGGTTTTCAAAAGAAAATCTCTTCCAGGTGCAAACTCGATTGTCACGCTGTTTGAAGCATACATTAGCAGAAGTCCATTTGATTAAATCTAAAAATGAAATCCTACCTGAAACCTGGTTAGGTGATTTGATCCTATCGGTGTGTGATAAGGCAGAAAATGAGCTTAAAGTCAATTTTTTTAAGTAAATCAAGAAGAGAAGCAGAACAAGACATTTCCTGTAAGCCACGTGTCCAACTCAAAGCCCAGGGGCCATAACCGGTCCACCATAGCTTTATGGCTCTCTAGATTCTAGGGCAGGGGAAACCAAGTCCAGTCCTCGAGAGCTACCACCCTGAAACCTTTAGAGACATTCCTTCTCCAACACACCTGGCTCAAATAAAAGGTCTCTGCTTATGAGCAGTTACTGAGTTTCTGCTAGTGAGGGAGGTCAGCTCTGTGACTCAGGTGTCTTGGAACAGGATGCATGTGAAAGTTGCAGGGTGGTAGCTTTTGAGGACTGGACTTAGAACACATGTGTCAAACTCATGGCCAGTGGGCCAAATTTGGCCCGCCATGGCTGTGTCTCTGGCCATCCAGACTCTAGACTGTCACAGAAAAGGAACTTTAAGATAACACTTGCATGCTTAAATATTATATTACGAGTCAAATCAAAGCAATTTTATGTGCATAGTACCAAATTACCTCAATGTTCAATATTTAATTTTTTAGAAGTAGTCTAAAAACCAGTGCACAGCAGCGTGTAAATGAATGCATGAATGGGTGAATGACTGAATGTTGTGTGAAGTGCTTTGGGGACCTCTGAACTTGATAAAGCGCTACACAAGTAGAGGCCATTTACCATTTACCCCTGTTAAGCAATAACTCAGAGACGGTTAAAGAACATGATCTAAGTTCACAATCTGTTTCCCACTGAGCAGCTTACTGTGCGACACGAGTACGCGTATGCAGTCCTAAAAATTGACCTTTGCATCGGCCTTTTGGCAGACATGTCGCCGCAAAAACTCTGGCATGCAGCTGGTGGTTAAAAGGATTTTTCTCCTGTAGCAGGCAAACTAGAATCAAACTCAAAACCCTCTAACTGGTTTTGAATTCTTCAATATCACATATTATTATTTTATGAATAAGAAAAAGGTACAAAAGCATTTTCACCAGACCCTGTTTCAGCGCTGGCCTCAGCCCCTACAGTAATAGCAGTAACCCACAAGAGCAAAACAAACAGATCAATTAAACGAAACAGAAAGAAAAGGTATTGCAATGTCCAAATGGTATCAGTCTGCACTTCCAAGATCCAATTTTAAACCTCAAGGCTGTGTCTATGTTCTTTTAATTTCAGAAAATCAAACATATCAGTGATATTATCACAGGTCATTGCACATCATACAGGTTATGATCTTCACAAGCTTTAATCACAGTTTGGCACAGAGGACAGTCTCTGTCTGCCAATACTTTGTTCTGCAGTGGGAGAGAGTGATGTCGGCTGTCACCATCTGCAGACAGTTTTGCTTGGGTCATTGCCAAGAGTGGACCATTTTAACCTCCCCCCCGTACCTTCACATACAGACGCAGTGCAGTTTTGGGGCCGGTCTGTGTCCTGGCTGTAGATGAGCTAAAATGCACCTGTTTACACCATTGGAGATGTGAAATGTTCTCTGAGTCACAGTGGACTGAAGTTAAAGAAGAGGATTCATCTAACATATATACACATCTCTCTAACCCCGAAGTTTGTCCTGATGATAGATACGAGCAAGGTTAAACTATGCTGCAGTTCAAATGTCGTGACATAAGAGTTCATATGATGTGTGCATTCTGTTTATATTCTTGCTCTTCATTGCACTTTGCATCACCTCAAGCAGAAGCACATGGAATTAAAAGGTTAACAGTAATTTCCCTGAACGCAGGTCAGCTATTTCAGAGGTCGTTCCTGCATTCTGCTAGTATGTTTGGCTCTCAAAGAAGAGCCAGCTCTTATAAAATATGAATGTTTTGTAAGTTTATAAATCCTTTTGCAATAAGTGCTGTTACGAGAAGTCTTACACTTGCCTAATTTTATGTATTTGTTGATAAAGGCAGGCATTCCTGCTTCTGTGTAATAATATAACCATTATTAACTTATGGTTATACATAAGTATAACCATAAGTTATACTTATGGTTATACTTATGTATAACCATAAGTATAACCACAAACAAATCTACTGAACATAACCATAATAATATATTACATTACATAATATGTTTAAACTGCAGCCAGGCGCTGCTCCGTTTACAAAGGTCAGTAATATTTATGGGTTTGGGGAAAGCTGGCGCAGGCCTGCACTACCACTCCAGACAATGCTGTGAGCTGACTGCATCATGTGATTATGATCACATGACTAAAATACTAAAACATACTGTTGATGCATGGGGAATACAGAAGGGCAGATTTTACCCTAGGTTACACATGCACCACTTATGCTGCACATCTTTGAATTGTAGGTGCTTTGGGGCATCTATCAGGACTCACAAGTAGCCCTCCTCCACTGGCACTCATTAGAAAACTCAGCTAGAAGGAGAGATTTCAGGAATGCAGCTTGAACCAGTGTGCTCAAGAATAGATTAGAGTGTAGAAAACTGAGCTTTAATGAATGACGTCTTTGTGCACCTTTTCATGCTACTCCTTGGTACAATCTTCAATAGTTAAATTTCCATTTAAGAATTTGTTTTTTCAAAATTGTTACCCTGTGAAAAAAATATAATTGAAGTTTGACTCTGAATACTTCTTTTTACTTTGATCGCCATGTACTTTTATTATTAAGCTTTGGTTATGTATTATTTTTGTTTATGTAAAAGTCAATGCTGGGCTGCAACTTTCACTGAGTTTACAATTTTGACCCACTGTGTATTAAGGCTGACATTGTCGGTTTATGGGGTTTAGGTCAGGCAAATTCATAAGCCAATCAACAATGTTGAAAACAACTGTTGCTACACTGAGCATTAATACTTTTGGCAGCATGGAAAGGTGGAAATGAAGGGCTCTAAAATTTCTTGATAGATGATTGCGCTTCCTCCTTGGCCTAGGTCAGAAGCTACTAATGTTGAATCTAGCTGCAGTCCCACACAGTGAATAAGCTTTGCTTCGCAGAACTGTTAAGGCTGTGGTTACCTATATGCATTTTTTTACCACACCTTTTCCTTCTACTCAGCCTTCCCATCTTTATGCTTGGATCACTCTGTGGTTAGCAGGTGTCTTTAGCAAAGACCTTATTTCTGTTGAACAGCTGTCAACTCTTGTGAAAAATTGATTTTTTGGAGCTGTATATCATTTTAATGTTATCATTTTAATGTTATTCATTCATCAAAAATATGGCTGGACTGTTGCTTTGATTCTTTCCTGCATGTTTAAGGAATCGTAGAATCTCCCCTGGCAGTCAGTCAGGTGCCTAAATGCCCCCTGTGGCTTCCCAACTCAGCTCCACCAGACCAGCAGTAGCAGCAATTTGCAAACACCTGGTGGAACTGAGCGTCTACTGAGCTTATCATAAAAAAAACGTCCTCCCCGCCCAACAATGTTGAGAATGGTTGTAAATGGCATAACTGGCAAAGTTTCAGTTGTCTCGAAGCAGCAGACACACCCACAACCCTCCGGATAACGGCTGAAGCAGAAGTTCACAGCTGAAAAGTTTTCTTACATGCATGTTATGAGAAATCAATCAAGTTTATTTGACTGAGACCTATAAATTCCCTTCTTTAATAATGAAACTGACAAATCTATAAAGAATAAAGAAAAAAACTGTAATTATGTTTCATTGGTGTTCCTCTGTGTCCAGTTCCTTATTTTCATCTCCTTTCCTCCGTTTCTCTTCGTTTCCCCAGGCTTTCCGTGTTTTGAGACTCTGCGATCCGGTCAGGTTTGTCCATCGAGGAGCACAACACTAAGTCTCACCTCTCCTTCCGCTTGATTAAGTCATAGCGTCAGTGGCGAGACGGGTCCCACAGAGTCAGTTCAGAATTTTTAACCTTTGCTGTCAAAAGGACGTCCCTCTCTGCAGGCCTGCGGCGAGACAACTGGAGAAGATGAACGCCAATTCTCCCAGTGCAAGGGTCTTGTGTGTGTCTGAGTGTTATGGTCAGTTTACAGCTCAGAATAAAGCCGCTCATTCCTGAAGGCATTTGAGATCCTCGCTGGCAGTCACTGAACACCTTCACATTACTGAAATGGGACACTTGAAAGTCAAAATTACACAATTATCCTTTTAAATCTAAACACATTAAGTCAAAAACCAACACACAAAGTTGTTTCTTTGTGTATTGGGTTTGTGTCTTCTTTTCGCTCTCTTTTTTTGTTAACTCTCTTGTTTATATTATAAAAGTTACCTCAGATTTTTCACAGCTGCAGGGTTGCTACATTTGCTTCCTGGTTTCCTTTTTCATGTCCTTCAATTTCTCCTGTGCTGGTTCTTTCTCTTTTGTAAGTTCTTTATTAATAAACTACATGTCCATTCCCTTTTCTATGTGCCCATCTATTTCCCTTTTCATCTGTTTTCAGAAAGTTTCTTTACAAAAGTATTGAATAGAAGTGTCCATTGATCAAAGATCGCCATGGCATTATATGTCAGGATTTTTTTTTTCATTCAGGGTTTTTCTTTAAGTTCTACTTGCACTCTTTGATAATGAGTTCCACACATAGGCGATCCATACACGTAACACAACACTATATTCATTTGATAAGAGTGAGTGACGAATGCTGGACCAAACATTTCTGCACAACATGTGCATTGTGACCTCTATCATACAGGTCCTTCTCAAAACATTTGCATATTGTGATAAAGTTAATTATTTTCCATAATTCCATTTTAGATTCTTTGCACACCAACTAAAATGTTTCTGGTCTTTTATTGTTTTAATACTGATGATTTTGGCATACAGCTCAAGAAAACCCTAAATCCCTATCTCAAAAAATTAGCATATTATGAAAAGGTTCTCTGAACGAGCAATTAACCTAATCATCTGAATCGACAAAGCAACTCTAAACACCTGCAAAAGATTTCTGAGGCTTTTAAAAACTCCCGGCCTGGTTCATTACTCAAAACCACAATCATGGGGGTCAGACTGCTGACCTGACTGCTGTCCAGAAGGCCATCCTTCTGTGTCTTTCTGTGTCTTACCCTCTTGCTTGAGGGTAAGACACAGAAAGACATTTCTGAATGAATAGGCTGTTCCCAGAGTGGGAAGGAAAAAGTGTGGCAGAAAACGCTGCACAACGAGAAGAGGTGACCGGACCCTGAGGAAGATTGTGAAGAAGGGCCGATTCCAGACCTTGGGGGATCTGTGGAAGCAGTGGAATAAAAACATCCAGGGCCACCATTCACAGTCTTGTGCAGGAAATGGGCTACAGGTGCCACATTCCCCAGGTCAAAGGTCAAGCCACTTTTGAACGAGAAACAGTGGCAGAAGCGCCTGACCTGGGCAACAGAGACGCAGCACTGGACTGTTGCTCAGTGGACCACAGTACTTTTTTCAGATAAAAGCAAATTTTGCATGTCATTCGGAAATCAAGGTACCAGAGTCTGGAGGAAGACTGGGGAGAAGGAAATGCCAAAATGTCAGAAGTCCAGTGTCAAGTACCCACAGTCAGTGATGGTCTGTGATGACATGTCAGCTGCTGGTGTTGGTCCACTGTGTTTTATCAAGGCCAGGGTCAATGCAGCAGTTATCAGGAGGTTTTGGAGCACTTCATGCTTCCATCTGCTGAAAAGCTTTATGGAGATGAAGATTTCATTTTTCAGCACAACCTGCCACCTGCTCACAGTGCCAAAACCACTGGTAAATAGTTTACTGACCGTGGTATTACTGTGCTCAGTTGGCCTGTCAACTCTCCTGACCTGAACCCCATAGAGAATCTGTGGGATATTGTGAAGATAAAGTTGAGAAACGCAAGACCCAACACACTGGATGAGCTTAAGGCCGCAATCAAAGCATCCTGGGCTCCATACTTTCAGCAGTGCCACAGGCTGATTGCCTCCATGCCACGCCGCATTGAATCAGGCATTTCTCCAAAAGGATTCATGACCAAGTATTGAGTGCACAACTGAACATAATTATTTGAAGGTCAACATTTTGGTATTAAAACACATTTCTTTTATTGGTCGGATGAAATATTTAAATTTTTTGAGATAGGAAGTCTGGGTTTTCATGAGCTGTATGCCAAAATCATCAGCATTAAAACAATAAAAGACCTGAAACATTTCAGTTGGTGTGCAATGAATCTAAAATATCTGATAGTTTAAATTTTATCATTATATTATGGAAAATGAACTATCACAATATGCAAATTTTTTTGAGAAGGACCTGTAATCCACAATGTCGTTTATAGTTATTCAATATTTCTCATAGATGATGTTGAAAGGCAGTTGTTTCCAGATTTTTCTAAAACACCTGCTGAGAAAAAAATGCGTATGTTTTTTTCCAAACTGATGTGGAAGAGTATCTCTAATTCCAGAGTTCCCATGCAGCTTTGTTGCCATCAGTTTGCTTGTTGCCATGCGCTTCCTGTGGCGAGGATTCGCTCTGATTGGCTAGAATTAGTTTTTGAAAGGAGCTGTTTATCGACCAGTAGCCGTATTTACTGGCGTAATAAGCTGCAGCTGTTTTTGTGCCTGATTTTACTCTATGTGAGTAAAAGTCACAGCTCTGTCTCTTAATGTGGCTCAAATCTGACTGGTTGCACAGTTCTAATTACCTTATTAACAGTTAACAGGCAGGTTTTTTTCCCACTAAAGGCCAAACAGTGAAAACATTTAGAGCACAACTGCGGGAGCATACCGAAATAATCGGCCTTGGTTTACACTGATAATTGCCTGCTGCACAATGAGAGTAGGACACAGAGGAGCCATTGTTTGTGACACTTTGACACACAGAGCCGTGGATGAACCGGCAGCCCACGCCACAGGACGATGCGGCAGAGATCATGTCCCCGCTTCATGGAGCCAGGTTCCCGGCAACCAATTAGGTAATGAATGAAGCCTCGGACTCTGGGTCTAACGAGATCCCGAGCATGTTCCGACAGCTGCTGATGGGTTGTACCGTGGAAAGGCCTGGCGATAATGAGGTGGTGCCCTGATTATGACAAACCTGTTTTTGGTGTGACCTCCCAAACTTTTGCTCATATTTATAATTTTTTTTCCCCTCTCAAATCTCTCCATCAAAATGGTGCAGCACATCAAGTAGCATCAACATTTTTTTTTCCAAACATGTATTTTTGTTAGACTTCATGATATAATCTAGTTCTTCTTTCCGTTGTGTTGTACTTTAAATTAAACTGCTTTTTGTTTCATGTTCTATATTTTTTGTTTTTCTTTTCATTAGTTTTTCTTTTTGTTCTTCCCTAGCACCTGGTCCAATGTAACTAATTAATCATCTACATTGTCTCGTTATCTTCCCTCATTAGGAAGACTCTTGTTTTGCTCTGCTCTTTGTTAGAAACTTCCAATCATTTTTTATTTCCTTAGTTGCCTTTGGATATGTTCTATTCAATTAAGGTTATATATAAGTCAGTTTTGTGAACTTTTGCTGCTTTTGAATACGTTTTTTTTTATTGCATAGCAGTTTTAACTTTATAGTTGGGTTTTTCTCCAAGTATAAAGTTTAGTTTATAGACTAAACTTTTTCAAACTGTCCTTGTTTAATAAAGTATCATTCAAGGAGAAGAATCTATGAACGAGCCAATATTCGTTAGGATGCTTATGAACATGTTGTAAAGCCTGGACTCAATAAGGCTGTCATTATCATAAACTTAAAAAGAAATAAAATTCTTCAGCAGTCATTCTAAAAACAGTTGAATGGAAATGTAGGATGATACAAATTTAGTTTTTAAGGCGTCAACTTGACCACTTAAAAGAAACAACAAACCAACATACATAATGCAGAATGACTTCTATGTTACTCAGGCATTAGAAACACAAGTTACACAAGGACTCTATTCAGCTCATCCTGTGATTCATGTTACAACTGGTATTGTAATGAGAAGTGACTGTGTGAATCTGAATGTGCAGGAGCCTGTTGCTGATTGGTGGATCCTGAACATCAAAGACGACAAATTGGTGGCCTGCCAGAGATGAAGCATATGAAGATGCTGAAGTGGACGTCGTGCTAATCATCCTCTGCTCATCCCAACTAGTCACTGCTGTTTATCAAGACATCTGTAGAAGTATCTTGTGGAGTTTGTAGGTGTGAACTGTCGACTATTTGGAGTTCTGATGTTCGTTTTAGTTGGGGAGGTAAATGTTTGCCATTTGGTTGATCTACTTTCAAATAAGTAAGTAAGTTTCTTTTGTTTGGCTTTATTGCTCACTCTCATCTGTAAGGTCATATTGTTGTAGCATCTCATGTAAATATATATATAGATTATGTGTTAAAAATTGTGCTATGCCGCTGCTTGAGGGTCTCATGACGAAGAATCCTTCATGCACTGATCTGCCCATGACTAGACACATTTTAACATTCAGTTTGACTGCAATGTTCAGAGATCTTGTTGATGCTAAGGAAGCCTCAATAATCAACTGTTTGACAATTTGTATAAAATGTTTGTGCTGATCTCTGGTGTTCTCCAAATATGCAGGTGGGCATTTTTAAAAATACAAATCTCTACTTTGGTTTAAGTTTTTTGAATCATATTGTGTCAGGAATCTTTTAGATTTATTTTGTTTATTATTATTTAATTTTCATAATGTCCTTTCACATATAAAAAGGCTACAGTGGACTTTAAAGGCCAGCTTTGCATTGGCCTTTAAAGTCTGAGATGGATTCTCATCTATCTGAACAATGCATGGTGAAGCTGAATTCACAGAGACCTTTAAATCAAGTAGGATCTTTAAGCTTTACAGAACATTGAAAAAAATTGAAATTGTTTCAAAATTACTTTGAAACCCTTTCCAAAGTGTCAGGTAGTAAAAGTTGCTTTTCAAAGTTATTGTACCACTTTGACATTGTGATTCTACACCTGTTTGCTATAGAATGACAAATTGACCAGGACTCCCACTTTTCTATAGGCAGTCACACTGATGATACGTAAGGTAGGTTCTCCACTTGGTTTAAATAAACCAAGTGGGACCACTGCATTTAAAAAATGCAGTGGTCCCATATGCATATTGTCAACCTCTGCCATCCACTTGCAATTGTATTTATGCGCCTTTTCCATCACACGGCGCAGACATTTTAGAAAACCATTTTAGTCACAGAGCCGGAACCTCGGAAACAAATTTAATCTCTGATCATTTTTCTTTATCACTGCTGTGGATCGGTGTGCATTTCTGGTATTTTTGTGTGCTTCACTGTAGACAAAGTGAGAAAGACCTGTGATGATGCTGTGAGGTAAGTGTGTGAAGGCAGGACTCAGGTGGCAGACTGATGCATGATGGGAGTGACGGCAGCTCAGGTGGGACTTAATTCAGTGTCAAATGAGACGAAGAGGTAGGTGAAGGGCTGAGGGGATGGAGGGGGTGTTATAGAGCTCTGCATCAGTCCTGCAGCTGAGCCCTGCTGATACTCCTGAACATAGATCACACTGACAGGTCAAACTGAGGCTGTGCTGCCACAAAAAAATGGAGAAGAAGCACACAAATACTGTAGGGGACAGAATACTGTAAAATGTCCAACAAAACATTCAGGGAAAGCAACAAGATACATAACATCTAATTCATTACTGCTTTATTCTTATCTGTAAAGACCATCTCTCTTTAAGCTATTGTGGGATTTTAAAATGAATGCATATTCTTTGTTCTCCACTTAAGCTGAATATAAGATGCTTCAGGATCTACATAGCTTTCACAATTACATTAATATGAATATGGATTATAATCACAAAAATTGCACTATTCAATTCAGTAGGAAAATTAATCTGAGCTCTCTTCTGTGATTGAGAGATTATTTGAATAAAATGGATTTTGTTTATTTGTATGTTCTTTGGTTTCTGCTGGATCTTCTGGTCTATCGGTGTGTCTAAGTCCCTTGCAACCACTAAAACAACTCTGATTGTAAGTAGAACTAATATTTATAAAAGGTCCAATCTGACATTATTCTTGCACTTGCTTATAATTACACGATTTTCGGATTAGTTTTTACTTTTTCTAAAATACATAGAGAATATGTTGATGGTTTTACCTGGTTACTCGGGATTTTATCCCATTGTCCAAAAACATGCCTTTCTGCCTAATGGACATTTCAATTGTGACCTCACGGGTGTGTGTGCGTGTGTGTGCATGGAATGTTTGTCTTGGCCGCCTCTGTATTGCAATGTGACAGCATGACATTCAAAAAGGTAAATGTATGTTGTTTACAGACTTTTATATACATAAACAGACAAATTAAGAAGTACAGATTGTATGATGAACAGATGATGACATTCCATGCTGGTTAATGTTCCATGATTAACATTCCATGATTAATTCCAAGACTGACACAGGTACAAAGGCATTCTAGAAAGCAATGAATATGCAATAGATTCCACATTCACTACTTTTGCCAGATGACTGCAAAATGGCAAATGGCCTGTGTCTGGATAGCACTTTAGCACTTTATCAAGTCCAGAGAACTATACACTACCTTGAGTCATTCTCCCACTTACACACACAATCACACGCTGATGGTGGGATTGCATGGTAGCCACAGGGGGGCTGACTTGAAAGGCAAAGCTGGCATGCACCGGCGCCACCAGGCCCTCTAACCATCACCAGCAGGTAAGGTGAGTTTAGTGTCATGACCAAGGACACAACAACAGAGATGGACAGTCCAGCAACCTGCAACCCTCAGATTACAAGAGACTAGAGAGACCATTTGCAATGTGCAATTTCTATGTGTACATTGCATAAGTAATGTGCTTGCATACATAATCAGATTCCATTTCTTTCTGTCATCATCCCAATCATTTAAATAAAGGGGTGCGGCTTGGATGGCATTGATTATAAGTCTAAATGCTGATACTCCAACATGTTTTAATCCTTATTTTCTCTACTAAATCAACTAATTATGTTAAGAAGTGGTGATAAAAGAGGATAGGATACTAGGAATAAAAACAGGCCACAATGCTTCTGATTCAAAAGCTGGCTCTGATTCTTTAATGTTCCCAACTACCTCCTAACTTGTTCACTCACAACGCTGATATCTAATGTCTGGTTTAAATACAATTGTCCAAGAAAACCCTGAAGTACAAAACATGAACAACCACTGGAAAATATTTTTTCCTGGAAAGCATAAGCTTTCAGACAGGAGACACCAAAGGAGCTTAGGCATCTGTGACTCCAAAGACCCATTTTAGTTTGAAGAGACATCTAACCATTTTGGATCATATTGACCTTAGGGACTTTCCTTTCAGCACCACTGAGCAGTTAGTTAAAAAGAAAACTTTAAGATTCACAGAGCTAAATAAATACCCTAGAACCTGCAGCTCCCCTGGCATTGCAGCTTTATAGATTGCACAGGTGTTCGTGATCCTCTGACTGTATGATTAATCGTATATTTGCTTTTCCCAACTGCACTCTCTTTTAGAGGGTCGGCTTTGAGAGACCTGTAAAGCGAGTTGAAAGTGAACTACAGAGATGTTAAGAAAGGAAGAGTGTGTGTGTGTACGCGTGCGTGTGTGAGCGTGTGTATGTGGCCTTGTATTTGATACATTGTAAGGACTGTTTTCCTAACACATAGTAATTTGCCCCATAAGAAAAAGTCCTGTTTTTGGTTTAAGGGTAAGATTTAGGAGTAAGGTTTAGGACAGAGGTGTGAACTGAGTTATTTAGATGTAGGGTTAGGGTCAGGGTTGGGTTAGAGCAAATAAAACAAAAAAAAGAGAAGAAAGTCAATGCAAAGTCCTTGTGAAGATAGAAAGACATACTATGTTTGTAAGTGGTGGTTTGTGTGTGTGTGCGTGTGTGTGTGTGTGTGTGTGTGTGTGTGTGTGTGTGTGTGTGTGTGTGTGTGTGTGTGTGTGTGTGTGTGTGTGTGTCAGACGAAGTGATGGTGCAGTCATGCAGTAAATGATGTTGGTTTAAGGCATCATACTGCTGCAGGATGCTGCCTCCTCCAGTCTTCACAAACACACAGTCAGACTCAACACACAGCTCCCTCTTAATGATAATGCTCTTTAAATGGCTGTATTGATTTTAATGTAGCCTACCAGACATATATTCCATGACAGTCAATATGGTGAGAGGGCCACCTTCTTAATGTAAATAGCTGGTTGGAAGTCTATTAGAATCGTTATCAATGGAGGAGTGGTAATTACCTGCTGCACTTAGCTCACATGCTCTTTATCCAGCTGTGTCTTAAACTGACACTTAAAGCCACAATAGCTTTGAATATGGAGGGATTTGGGGGAGTTGATGAACTTATACTGCAAATCAATGTTCTTAGATTGCTTGTGCTTTTGATCCATACAGACACCGGTTATAGTCTGTGAGAGTTAGTAGGCAGAGTGAGGCATCTCTTCCTTCCATAACTTCATGTCTAATTTTGATTCAGAAATAATACTGTAGCTGTTCCCACGACTTATGCCACACAAAGTCGGAATAAGAACAGGCCACATGTCTGTTTATCCTGTTTATATTGCCTGGGAGTCTGCAACTTCTGAGGCTTCTGTTGGTTAGATATGACTGCAATTTTTCAACTTGGCTGGAATAACTTCCATTTATCCCCCAGTGCAAAGATTAACTGTCATCTTCTGGTTTCCTGGTGAGTTGATTAAACCTAATATTTACACTGGTTTCAGCAGAATGTCTAATATGCATAGATATTTTCAATGACTTTAAACCAAATGTTCTCAATATCTTAACCTCAGTTGTGCCCATGAAACATGTCACTGTTCTTTATGAGAGCCTTTTGTTTCCATGATAATGAGCCCTCTATGTCTAAAATTGTTTCATTATGTTTGTTGCAGTTTTAATTCTAAAATCTGCAAAATAAGAACTCCTAGTTTGTCAGATCAATATTTTTTCCAAGCTGGGAAACTTTCATTTATGTCAACGTTAGCTCTGTTCATTTCTGTGATATTTCCTTGATTTCTGCCTCAGTCACAATTTATTTAGTTCTGCCTCTAACATAATTACGTAGCTGGAAAATGAAGAATAAAAGTTGGCTTGTGACTTAAAGAGTTATTCAAAAATCATTATTCAAAACATTCAAAATCGTTACTGATACTAAGGAGAACACCAAATATTTGACCTGATTTAAGATCAGAGAAACAATCATTTAAACTGTGATATGTAATTTTATTAATTGCCTTTCTAAGTTCACTTAGGTAGGCAATTCAGAATGCACTTAGAAATAAACAAGGTTGATAATAAAACACTAAACAGATGTTTGACTGGTTTTTATGGAAGAATTCCATGGATTCAGGTGTCCATTTAATTTTTAAAAGTTTTTTTTTTCTACTCTAGTGGCCTTTGCTGATAGTAATCTGACAGGAAAGTGAGGACTGACGAATTGGAAAATTAATAAGTTTAAAATTTAAACACGAGGCCTGATAAAACCACTTTCATTAATCTATACAAGTATTTACTACTTGGGAAAGATTTAGCAGCAGCCTGGTGCGGTGCAAATGGATTGACATTCACAGGGTACACAAGAGCATATTGAAAGGACCAACATTTATCTGCAATTTTGTCCAACAATGTTGGACTAATCCTCAGATGGCCTGTGTATTTGTGTATAAATGCGTGAGCAGTCTGTCATAACCTTCTTCCCACACTGTGAGGACCTGTGAGGACGTCTCTATGCTCTGTATGACTAAAAGAAACAATATACAAGTTCAGTTTACTCATCATTTAAGATGTCATCAAGATGTTTTTGATCTTTTTGATAATAAGAATTATGTTCCTCTTTAAAGTTCCAGGCACAAAGACTTGTTTTCCACATCACCATACATCAAGAAATGTCTCTTTGTCATCATATTTCTTAGGTAAATCACTTGTTTTACAGAAAACATTAAAATTAGATTCAAACGTGTCCTATTCAAGGGTAATATCAGGTTGTTGTTTTTTTTTGTATTATTACTTGTCAAATTAATGTTATTCAACATAAGATACGAAGCCGTTTGTTCCCCTCCAATGAAAACAATCTTTGTCTTGTGTGAATTTAAGAACGTTTTATATCTACTCCAGACCTCCTAATAGTCTATTAAACTGTTTTATACATCAGACTTTATAGAAAAAACATTCCTGAATATCTACGTTTTTTTTGGAAAGATAAGTCTTCATGTGTTTATCTACTATTCATCTTTTTTTTTATTGACGCAGGTCTCAGCCAGTATGTTAGAAAGTTCTTTATCCAACTCAAATCTCTGGTACATTTAACACTTACCCGTAGCACTTGTTCTTAAGTTACATGTTCTCCATACTGTTATATTGGAAAAATAATTTTCCCAAGCACAAGTAAATAAAAACATGTCTTACTCCAGCACATTTGGTGCTCCATATTCAAAAATAGAGATAGAGTGATCATCAAACAATCTTTTGTCAGTTTCCTTATAAAGCAAATGTTAGGGAATGAGGGATTTTCTTTTTAGGTTGACTCTGAATTTCCCTAAAATAGGCAAAATCCATATATTTGCATAAAAAAGTCAGAAACTTAAGCATTTATTTCCTTTTAGTTCTGCAAGCATTCTTTGTCATCACAGAAACTTTTAATTCTTTCTCCTTGTTGTCTCCCTGCTATCCCTCTTTGCTCTTCCTCTATGACTGGGTGATGCCACTTAATTGGTGACGACACTGAAACATGTCAGTCCTGCTCTGCAGCCTCCTTTGCATGAATTAAGCGAGAGCAACACTTCTTGACCTCAGCGAGAGTCAGATCAGAAAATAGTTGAGAGACGCTGGAAGACGACAAAAAAGGAAAGAGGGAACATACTCTGTTTCAATCTCCTCTTCAGACCTATTTTTACACACACGCTTTTATGTGATGACTTTTATGCTATTATTTTTACAAATATATTATTTTTACCCACTGCTCCTCTCCTTTAATCTCCTGTTGTCGTTTTATTGTTCTTTTACTTTGATGTCCATGTTTGTTTCTCTTTAGCTGTTCTTTGACAACTCACAGTATCTTGTTTGCCAGAGACAAAGCTCATGATTTATTAATATCATCATTATTAGGAAGTGGGAAAAAAAAAGAAAGATTGATGTATTAGTACACACTGAGAGAACACACAGCAGGGCAGAGAGAGGTTGTCGTGGCAACAGCACAGCTGGAATGAATGACCTCTCCATCCCAGAATGCCCCAACCAGAACCAGCAGGAGGGAGAAAAAAATATGAACCAAAACATTACAGAATAACCACCTGTCATAAATAAGAAGGACATGAAGCAATAAATTGTAATACTGTTTTAATGATAACTATTGTCCTTCCCTTATCAACATTTGGGTCACTGATATATTGGAGTGAGATAAGAAACCGTGACATTTTTCTCCCCAGGTTTCTCTGTTAGATCCCTGGTGTTCCTTAGCAATACTTAGATCCTTTAACAAGCTAAGTGTGCCGGAAGTAAAATGTTTTCAATCTTGGTATAGCCAGCCCTTAAAGTCTGAAGCCTAGGAAGGCTTTAGAACAGCCATAAGGACGTTAATGCAACGCATTTGATACAGAAAATATTTTATTTCTGGTTTAGACAAGACACTTTAAACCTTAAATAGAATAACACAATCAAAGTCGAATCTTCATATTCCAAAAACGGGGTGATTGAATTAAATAAATATTTAATTCAATCAAAAAATTGAATTAAATTCAAAAAATCAATCAAATACTTGCAAATACTTGCTTACATTTTTTTATTCTTTTCCCACATTCGTATTTGGTTTTGTATCTCTTGGTATTTAAAGGTATTTAAAAGAAACATGACAACAAATTACAGGAGTAATGCTATTTTGCTTTGGTTGCTAATTTAATACTTTTTTGAAGTTATAACTAAATTTTGTCAGATTTTAGTAGAGTAGACAAGTACCGGAGATCCCACGGATAAGTCTGTGATTATTTAGAAAAATATAACTTTAGCTAAAAGTTGTTATGATATATAAAAACCAAAATATAAAAACCAAAACTAATCACTTTGTACAGTCAATGACAGGTGGTGATTGCTGCCTCTTTCCTAGAACTCCCTTGAAAAACAGACTTTTAATCTTAATGTTTTTTTTTTTTTTTTTTTTCTCTGGTAAAATTAAGGTTATTAAGTCAACATGGTAATAGGGACAGGAAAATATGAGATAATTATGTTTTTCCACTATTGAAATGGCAGTCAATACAATGTGGAATACAATAAATGTTTAGAAACTCTAAACATTTGCAATCAAAATAATTGCAAAAAAGAAAAACAAACAAACAAAAAAAAACTCGACATTTACTGCCCCCATGGGTTGTATTGACGCCCTACAAATGAGTGAATTCAACCGTGTGCATATTGACTGTATGAGATGTGTTTTTAAACGCTGAGCCGAAAATGGTAAATCCATTTCAGCAAAATTCAGAAAATAAACATGTAAACACAGATGATGCTCCACTGAGTAAATTGGAGTTGAAATTGTTAACCACCTGAGCTCTCTCTCATTCACACACATACACACAGACACACACACACACACACACCTTTCCACCACACCTCCCCGGTGTCCACAGCTGTTTGACCCGCAGCTGTAAACATGAGATTTTCTTCCAGCTGTGAGTCATTGCTCTTGTGTCTCGTAGCTGCAGTTTGTATTCTGTTGAAAAAACAAAGTTGTGGTTAAATCAGCAGGTGGAAAAAAAAAGGCGACTGAATTGAACTTGATGGGAGACCTGTTTGTTTCTCCCTCTCCTGTGAGTAATTGTTGTAATTGTTTTATTTTGGGAAATTGGGTTCCATTACAGATTTCTGTTTTTGTCTTTAATCTTTAGAAAAATACTTCTTGGAAATGCTTAATGCCTGTCTATGTTTTCCAATAAAATTTCTAAGAATAATTATTTAATGCACATGCAATTTCCACTTTAACCTGCTGCCTGGTTTGTGTCGTATTTGTCTTTACACAAATATTCAGAAATTAGAGCATATTACATGCAAATTTCAATCCATCACTAAAGAAGATATTTATTCCCAACACCCTGCTAAATTGATTTTGTTGTTTGTTTGTTTTTAAACAGACTAAACCACATATGTCAAAGTCAAGGCCCGCGGGCCAGATCCGGCCTGCGAATCAATTATCTATGGCCCCCTGAATGATATTTAATTACTATGAGAACCAACCCGCAAGCCAGAGCCGCCCGCTCGTGTTTTGCCCGCAAACACTACATTTCCCATAATGCAACGGTAGCCTGCGAAGTGACTACAGCGCGCCCAAACGGCTTCATTATTAATCAGCAGTCAGAGCAGAGATTTCAGGTTTTTCAGATTTCTTTCAGGTACCGCCCTCCTCAAAAATGGCCAAACGTA
>CAEGAF010001280.1:0-11302 GCA_903067075.1 Micropoecilia bifurca
GTTGATGCATTTTGACCTGCTTCTATTTTCCGCCGCAACACGCAAACGTCCTCATTCACTCAGTGCGTTATAGTTACATATCGCTTAGCATTTGTTGCTGCGCGTTTCGCCGTGAAGGAAAGACGAGAACAGCTGGACAGACAGGCTGGGAAATGAGATGCGGGTGATCAGGTAACAGAGCCAATGATCGGCCGATCCCGATCATCACCGATTTCACGGAAATCGGCCGATTATGATCGGTGACCGATCGATCGACACACCTCTACTTTAAATCAAAGGTCATTTACAACTTAATGAGTTTATTTAGTGTATTCAGTGACAGGAAGTAAAAACCTGACAACAGTATCATTCAAAGTGGCGCTTACTTCGTCCACAGACATGGTCGGGTGAGGTGGGTGGTTGTAGATACGCTGGAAGTAACTGTTTGCTTCGTCGTCGATCTCCTTACTAAAGTGCTGGTTAGCCTCTGGCCACACCTGAGAAAGATCAGCTAGAAAACAAAGAGCAGAAATATTACCTTTAGATTGCACTGTAGCACAAATTTAAAGTCTTATGAGCATCAGCACTGACTAAATGATGAAAATAAGCCCAATACAATAATGTAAAGGCATCATTTAAAAAAAATTACTCACAGGATTTAGTATTTACAAATACAAACACTGCCAGAAACATTAAAATTTTGACATGTCGGTACAAAACATTTCCTGATTTCATTCTTTTTTTAATCCTTTGGTTTAATTAATTGTTTTGATAATGGAATCAATATAGGTCACCTCAACTTCTAAAGCTTCAAGTCATCAAATCTGCTCATATTTAGCCAACAGTAACTGTGACCTTTACTTTGTTAGTGAAAATGGAAGTGACTGTGGTGTCGTCACAGACTCCAGAGCAAATAGACTCTTTGTGGGAAGCCTGGGAAAAGCAGATGTTTCCCTAATTCAACAACATTATTGGGAATTAAGATCAAAACACAAAAAGTAAATTATAAATGGGTTTCAGTACCAAAAGATAAATAAAAAATGTCACTTGAGATGCATCGATCAGGTTCTGCATGGCCAATTAGATTTTCTTCTAGGTCTGACCAGTCAATTGCTTTGGTTTT
The DNA here is from genome assembly GCA_903067075.1 of Micropoecilia bifurca. Classification (NCBI taxonomy): domain Eukaryota; kingdom Metazoa; phylum Chordata; class Actinopteri; order Cyprinodontiformes; family Poeciliidae; genus Micropoecilia; species Micropoecilia bifurca. Next base: position 1,103 of record CAEGAF010001280.1, read on the forward strand.
TCTTCCATTTTAAGGGCAATAACATCAAAAAAATTATACTACAAGTCCATTAATAGAAGCTGCTTTATCCATGAACATCCAAAACAACATTAGTTCTTCACATGAATAAAATATCCCAAATTAGAGAAAAATTGTCCCATTCCAAACTCTGATAAACGTATATCTTCTAAAACACAATAAAATGGGGCAATCAGCGTAAGCAGACAAGGAATGGAAGACTGATCTGCATTTCCTCTTCAAAAATTGCCACAATTTTTCACAGATTTAAAGCAAATTCAGTGGGAGAGTTTATGATAATTAACTCAAGGCTCCAGATCAAGCAGTTCAAGATCAAATTTGCAAACCAAAGCAGTCGTTACTTGAAGAGGAAACGCAGCACAGAGCAACGCAGGGCGGGGCTCTCAGTCACACCACTACCATCGCCACTTACAGGCCTTCATCTTACTCTGCTGAAAGGTAGGAGGGTTCAGGACAGGTGTGCTCATCTTCCTGTTGCCGAAGGGATCCGTGCTGACGGACGGCATTCCCAGACTGGAGCCGATGCTGGAGCCGATGCTGGAGCTGATGCTGGAGCCTATGGCTGAACAAAGCAGAAACTTCACACAAAGATTAGCCAACAGAACCTCAGCCTAACCGTGGCTTTACTGTAGCACCTTGGATTCATGTTGGTTTTATGCAAATATAATTACTCATCAAAGATGCAGTATATAACTTTTATAAAAATCTATTGTTTTGGGGGTTTTAAGGATATTTGTTAAAACTGTCACTATGTATCAACAGGAAAACTATTTCTGCTGTCATTGGCGGCCATGCTAACTAGCCTGAGCATTCATTACAGGTTCTGCTGTACAAGGGCATGATTGACAGCGTTAAGACTCTCCCCCTGGCTCTGATTGGTTGTTTCTGACCAAGCTGTGCATTTCTGCAGTTAGAACTGGGAGAATGCAGAGCAGCTACATTTTTTATACAGATCATCATGTAATAAATATATCGTCACAACAACGTGGTAGTTTTAACTTGACCTGTTGTAACAAATTTGGCTGGACGATAAATTGTCCCAGAAGATATTGTGATAATAATTATTTGAGACTATTTTCAAGTAATATAGTGATAATGGCATAATAATGCAAGAACACATTCTCAAAGATGAATAAACTTAAAATTAAAATGAACATTTAACACTGGAACTGGAAGATATTAAATATCCAAAATTTAAAAAAAAAACAAATAAATAAAATGTCTCTGTAAACATAATTATTTTTAAAAAAAATGGCTAAATGAGACCAAAACATCAGACTGATCGCTTTTGTCATCCAGTTTTTGGTAGAACGAGAGAATAAAGGAAAAGAACAAGTCATTGAAATGGAAATCATTTATCTCATTTTAACTTTATTGTGCGATTGATTCATTGCTTATTGCAACAGGCCTAGTTTTAAATATCTAAAAATCATTTTTTTATAAAAGTCATAAACTGCAGCTTTAATCTAATTTGTTAAAACTTACAGAGAAAGTGTAGACTCTCTGATCAGAAATATGAATGTTTTGGTGTGTGAAGGAAAACCAAAAGAGATAAGTACCAGAGTCCATACTAGGAAGCTGGGAACTGATGCTGCTGTGAACCCCAAAAGGTGTGGTGGGGTTTGGGTTTGGAAGAGGAGGGAAGGCCTTGGAGGGGGACAGAGGGTTATTGATAGCCGAGGTCAGTGAATTGGTGAAGCACTGCATGCTCTGAGTGTGGGAGGTGGCGGTGCTGCCCAGACTCAAGGCGCTTATGCCAGTCAGTGTGTCCATCTGGAGAACAGAAAGAGGAAAAGACTGAACAAGAGCTAAACGCAGCAGATCTAAAACAATGCAAAATGTTTTCTGTCAAAGTACCGTTTGTTTGTCACATGCCGATACCTGTACAGGTGAGATGGCATCCAGGCTGCTGGTGCTTGGGGCGCGGCCCTTCGGCATCACTCCTGGTGGAGGCTGCCGAGCTTTATTCATTACATTGCTACGGTTGGCGACCATGGTGAGAATCGTCTCCGACAATTCCTGGGACACACTCCTGAGGGCGGAAACGGAAAATTAAATATACCCGTTGACACGTCACCAGTAAAGTAAGAACAGCAGAAAAATAAAGATAAAACAGTTTAATAAACTAATGAAAATTAGTGCACCAACATCTGCTTTTATGTACAAGTCACTGGATAGATGTGGTCCTATTCACAAGGAAACTAAGGAGAACACAGAACGTATGAAAACATTTTCAATTGTGACAATATTTTATGTTTGCCTTCATTAGAAATAAAACGTGATCTTCTGAATCATCCACCTTTACTGGAGGGCAAATTTGCATCATTCTTGAACAAAATTATTAGAGTACAATATTCAGCTCCCTGCAGGCATGTTGTAAAAGAATTGCCATTTCCTTTTTAACAGCCTCTTACATCATTTTGCTTCCCCTGATTTTACTTAAGCACAGACGATGAAAATGACTAAATCCTGCAATAAAAGCTCCCACGCTGCTGTTGCATCATACCCCCAGTGGAATATGGTGCATTAAATGATCAGAAAGAGTTCAGATTTTTTTTAGTTTCATCCCAAACACCAACAGTTGTAGCAACAAACAATGCTGCTGCTGCTCACCCTGCACATGACTGCAAACAGGCCAGCATGGTGGCTAAAGTCTCTGGGGGCAGCTGGGCACTTTTGGGCTGGTCCTTGTCAGGAGCCAGACCTCCCATGATGGATGGGCAGCGTCTCTTCAGAAACGTAACGCATGCCTGGATGAACGGTTCCTATGATGGGGAGAAACAAAACAAATAAATAAATACATTTTGGATTAAATTATTTTAATATTTAGCAAAAGCTCCGTTAAAAGTATTTGCATATATGTCTCAGACTTACTCCATGCTCCCGGATTTTGTCAGTCAGCCATTTATCAAGTTTGAGGTATTCACGGCGAGAGGCGAGTGCAGCGAGGTCAATGACAAAGGCAAACGGAGTAGCATTCAGCAGCATCGATAGAGACTGAAAAGAGAAAAGGACATAGTCATTTGGAACTAGGAAAGTTAAAATTTTACTCAGCAATGGCAGAAAATATGTTTTTGTCATGAAGATGAATAAACTTTGGGCAAATAAGTAAAAGATTGAACAGTATAAACAAACCTTCAAGTCCTGGGCCACATCCAGGATGCGGGACAGCTTGGCCTGGTCATACTGCTCCCCTCTCATGTACCACTCGGCCATCGAATGCATAATCAGCTGACGAATGGAAGGAGACTGACCCTGTGGATGAGAACGACAAAACAACAGGTCGCTTTGAGTCATTGATCAAGACACACAAACAACATATCAACTAATAAAAGGCAAACACTGGTTTATTGAGCTAAAATGAAAAAAGACCAACCTGTCCATGCCAGGCGTAGTGCAGGATAATGGCAGAGTTGGGGTGGTTGCCAAGAAAGATGGGCATGAGGGTGGAAATGAGCTCATGGCGCAACGTGTGCCAGGAGGTGGAGATCTGCAGTAGAGCCAACACCAACATGTCCGGGCAGTGCTTGATGGGGAAGCTGAAGAGCTGCTTCACCTGTTCGTATTGCCCAAGCTCAGAGAGTCTGAGGAGACTCTCCACCAAGTCCAGACTTTTCCTGCAGGACGTTACAGAAACTTGGTGAAAGAAATCAACAGAAAACTGTTTGATATTTTGAAAGAGATAAACATTTAAAGCAGTGGTGACCAAACTTTGTGCCCCAGGGGCCAAAACTGGCTAATTTAAACTATAGGTGGCCACAAAATTCATGAAATTAGTGTTTTAAATTTTCTTTTTGTTTAATCTGCTCACCATGTTTTTAAAAATAAAATCTGTATACACTGCAAAAAACACAATCTCACCAAGTATATCTGTCAAGTTTATGTGTATCCTTGAAGTATCCTTGAAGTAAGAAAACTAATTTAGAAGTAACTTTCCAGCAAAATATAGAAGCTTGTTTTAAGTCAATAAATCCTAACATTGATGAAAAGGTACTACTTCCACTGGTAGATTATTTAACTTAAAACATGAAAAAAATTGTCTTAAATAATCTGCCGATAGAACTAGTACATTTTATCAACATTAATGATTTATTGACTTAATACAAGCTCCTATTGTGCCAAAAAGTTACTAGTTAGTTTTACCTTATTTAAAGCGTACAAAGACAAAAGTACTTGTGAAGATTTTGTGCTTTTGAAGTGCATCATTAAAGATACAAAACATAAAAAGACCTTTGAAATGTTGCTACATAAAAAGAAAATTCTACATTTTACAGATTATTTGGGGTGAAAAGTTTTCTATTTTGTTGGCCAAATTTTTACTATTATCGACTTGTGGTCAGAGGCTGAACAAAAACATTTTAAGGGTCACACTTTGGACCCCTGCTCTAAAGAATGTTGCTCAAGCCTTTTGTCAGAGCAACACCTTATGCATGTAACGCATTCATATATCTGTTGGATGCAGCAGCAGACTCCAGCTTTCCTACCATGTAGCAATCTCCCTGTTGTCGTCCTCAGGTGGGGCTTTAAGGAGGTCAATGACCACAGTGTGACACGGGTAGTCAGCAAAGCAGAACACTTCTGGGTTCATCAGAGAGTACTGAATAAACGACAGCTGAAAAACAAAAACTCACACTTAGACAAAACACGGTGTCAAATCTAGATCCCATGTTTGTCCAACAGCAGTTACCTGTCCCTCTGCGTGTTTCCACGAGCGGTAAATGAGATCGACAGGGAAGACCTCCATCCCCAGACCCCGCTGGATCCCATACACCACGATCTGCAGGCCCTTGCTGTCCCGGATCAGAAATCCGGAGTGATCCAGTTCATATGTCACCTCTTTGAAGTTCAGGTTGGGATTCTAAAACAGTCATGAAACGTTTAACACAGTTACTTTTCTGAGCACGTAGAACAAGATTTATGCTAGGAAACAACTGCAACTGAACAATATCTGGAAAGCCTCTTGGTAGAGTTGTTGGAAATTCCAATGAAAATATAAATTATGGTTCAGTGAAAACGTTCTAGGACTTCTTCAACTTTAAAATGCCTCCACTAAACTCTCTGCGCTTTAGGCTCAATAACTATAAAAATGCCCAACTGTGCAGATAGCATCACACCTGCAGAATTCCAGGAAATAGCATCAAGTGACTTTCTTTAATCGAATGTTTATTCAGAGTAACTCCGTTATTTTCAAATTCTGTCACTTGCTATAAGAAAACAAAAAATATCTGGATAATTCTGACAACCAATCACACATAAAAGAACAAGAAGGTTTATTTTCACGATCAAACGCTTTCCTTACCACTTCTTTGACGATGTCAATGAGAACCTCAACATTCCACGTATGGGCCTGTGAGCCGTCGTTCTTGTCCTTACCGTCACTCCAAATTCCACTTCCTGGAGCAGAAATGGACTGTGGGGGAAAAAATAAAATCAAAAACACAGAACAACAATGTAATAAAAAAAATTTTTAATAAAAAAAATTAGAACTGGAGCTGCATTTGAATTTTAAAAAAGCATATCTAAAACTTCCAGTGTATGTAAAGGATGTAGCATCAAACTTATGTTGTGAAATTAATTTTAGGCGAGAAACAGACGCCGTACCTGAAGAGGGATGCCGTCAGACAGGCCAGAGTGCGTCCGGGCCATCATTCCCAGAACCCTGGCTACCTGGCTGGCTGTCACCTCTCTCACCCCATACTGGAGGATTATGTTTCTGCATTCATCAAGACTGGAGACAGAAGGACAACAACCATGTCAGGGGTGAATGTCCAGAAAACTCTGGAACTGATAATTCCCAACAGCTCATTTCACACTGAACAAAGAGAAAATAACTCAGAAATAAAGAGCGGAGGGTTCAAACTGCAACCATCACATTGCAATTTGCAACTAATTTTTGCAGCAGTGCATTTCTCTATAATCAGAAATTATTGTCTTTTTGTAACTTTGTGAATAGAGTTACTCCTTCTGTATTGGCTGTTGAGATTGTTTTTAAAATTGTGGACTTCTTGGTTTCAAACAGAGTCCCAGTTTAGTCCCAGTTTTTCTTTAAATGCATTAATTTTAAATTCCAACAAGATTAGACTCACTAAAAATACAAAATCTGACCAAGTATTTTTATGCAATTTCTAGCGTAAATTTCTCAGTACACTTAAAATGATGCCAAAATAACTTAAATGTAAATTTTTAACAAGTCAACAGTTTAATATTGATGAAAAATTACTAGTTCCATTGGCAGATTATTTCATTTTTAACATGGGAGAAATGTCTTGTTATATGTGAAAGAATCTGAAAATGGAACTAGTAAATTTTCATCAATATTAAGCAAATGCTTACTTAAAACAAACTTCTACATCTTCTGCTGAAAAGTCACCTTAAAGATGGTGCTTTTGAAATAAGACAAAACTAACATATTTGCACTGAAAACTGGACAAAAAATACTTTGTAAAGTTTTGTGTCTTTGTGGTGAAGAACAAAAACTTAACTTGGCGAGTTCAGTAATTAGCTTTACTGAACTCACCTGGCACAAAAGCCGTAACCAACTTCCTGAATGAAGTCTGCGAGAGAACTCTCCATGATGGTCTTAGCTAACTCCCCAGAGTCTGGTAAGATCCTGTCCATGGGAATGTCCCGTTTTTCAGGGTACAGCAGTGGTGCGAGCACCACAGGACAGCGCTCTTGGGGGAAATCTGACACACAGAAATAAATTCACAAGTTCAATCTGAAACATTGACTATTCATCATCAGGCAGACGGATGCCATATTTTTATTTTTTCCTTTCAATACCTCGGCAAAGTGTCTTAAGGAAGGCGTCAATCTGCTCCTGCCCTACCCCACTGGCTCCCTTCTGTCCGAACAGTAGATGGGAGAGCAGCAGGTGCAACACCTCTATGGGAATGTCCTGGAAGCCACCTTCCTGGTTTCCTCCGAGATCTGCGTCGACGTATGACCGCAGAAGGTCGGGAAGTTTCTGCTTGATGAACTGTGCAGCTGAAAAGACAATTAAAAAAAAGAATCAGGGTTAAATTTACTATTTGGTGGAGAAACATGAGAAATCAATATAAAAAAATTAACTATTTTATGTTGAAACATGAAAGACTCTGCTACAACACTTACCAAATCCCCGAAGATCTGTGTTGCTGGAGTTTAGCAGAGCAAGGCCAAAAATTACCTGGAAAATAGAAAAATAAGTCACATAAAGATGGTTCTGACATGTTTTATCACCTTTTAGATAAACGGAACACAAAGGGTTTCAGATAAAATCAAACAGAGATACGTTAGCTCTAAACCAAGTCCAGTGAAGATCCCCCTCACCTCTTGAACCTTGCTGAGTTTAAGTACTTTGCTCAGCTGAGTAAACAGGTGGGCGGATGGCTTCAAACTCTGAAAGATAAATTAAGGACAACATCTTTGATCAAACTTAAATTTTTTGATTGTTGCACACATTAAACATATAATAATTAATGTACAAAACCCCAGTTCTGTTGCGCACCAGTTAAATAGACCAGAATTTCACTTCAATTTAAAATAATTTAAAATCTCAGTAAAAGTCTGAGCATTTCTTCGAAGCAAGAACAGAAGATTACAGTTGAGCTCTAAAACTAAAACCACTGGCTGCCAATCCAGAACCAGAAGTACAGTGGAAACACTGGGCGTTAACTGAACCATTAGCATTTTATAACCCTGCTTACCTTCTGGTAGTGCAGGGGATTGTCGATGGCGTAGCAGAGAGTAGAGATAAAGTTTGGCTTTGATATCAGCGACACACACTCCTGAATCAGAAACTGTGTCTGGTAGTGAGGAAAGACAAAGAGTAGAGATGCATCAGCAGCAGAAACAAACCAAGACTTCAACATTTTAAACAAACGAAAAAAAACTTGTTGTGGCAACTGGACATGAAAAGGAAGAAACTGCCCCCAGTTTCCATTTCTGTTTGGTACGACTTCACTTATACAGACATGGCTCAAGAGTGAAACCAATTGGGTCACAAATGTGACCTCATTTCTCAATAGGGCACCTAAAAAATATCTGAGGCTGCGGCCGGTGTAAGAACTCAGTCGAGGAAAAAGTCTCCGACACTGAAAGCCTCCTTATGATTCAACAACACACACATATTAGGCCTTTAAACCAATCAGGAATAGAGATGGGTGGGACCTGGAACCATCAACCTCACAGGAGCTTTTAGGTTAACAGGCAACTGATCTCTTTGTATTCCACTACTGATAATTATGACATTATATTTGTGCGCACAGTGAGACTGATGTGAGCATACATATCTATGCAAACAACGAATTTGCAGTGTGTTTTTAAATCTCCACATTCGCAAATTAGCAAAGTGTATGTGAACATCGCTGTGGTTCTGATACATTTCAAACTGAAACACTTAAAAATCTTAACGCAGCTATAAAAATATAACATCCCATCAGATTATTAGTTCAGAGTTGCACACTATATTGCAAAGGAAGAATTTCCCTTCACAGAGTTCGAGTCCAAAGTAATTTTTCATTAGAAAAATAGTTTGAACAACGTAAAACGTTTTATCAGATATTCAACCTTTGAAATTTTGCACATTTAATTTTATTCCATTTTTCTTTTTCATAAATTGTGCTTTAAGGGTTGCTCTGGTGGTGCAGGGGTTAAGTACAACCTACATAAGGGGGCCTTAGACCTCAACACAGCCGTCGCAGGTTCGATTCCCGGCCTGGTGACCTTTGCTGCATGTCTTCCCCTTCTCTCATTACCCACCTTCCTGTCAATTCACTATCAAACAAAGGCCACTAGAGCAAATAAAACCTTTAAAAATTATGTTTTTAAGTTTAAATGTCAGCTCAGTGGGGCCCTCTAAACATTTTTCAGTAAGTTTCCTCTCTTGTGCAAATAAACGTCAATAAAATTACTTTATGTTAGTTAGCTAGATTGTTAATCACTTTCAAGTCAAAATTGTTTTAATGGACAGTGAGTTAAAGAAAAAAAACTTGTAAAACTGATTTTAAACATGATGCGGTGAAACATTTGGGTGCACCTAAGAAAAGCACACCAGTGTAACAAGTTAGTCTAGGTTAGTTAAAGTTGGAAGCTTTCAAATATTTCAAAATGCCATAAAAAGTTTCCCCACAATAACACAAGCAGGAGATAAATGTGATTGTTCAATGATTACCTGGTGAAAGTCCTTGCCACTGCTTTTACCATCGCCACTGAAATCCACATGGGAGAAGAGACAGCGTAGTAAATGCCTGTCTGCCTCAGGACCGTGACGATTTACAATCTGGAATCACACACAGTGGAGAGAGACAACTTCTTTTACACAATCCACGCAGATAAAGCTTTTACAAGCTCTGCAATAAACAATCCATATCACAAAGACCGTTTTCTTCTCTAAACATACGAGCCTACAAATTATTTGAATCATGTACCTGACACGCAATAATATTAGAAAGACATAAAAATGAGGAATTGTTCTTGAAAAACGAATAGCCAACTTATGATGGGGGCAAAGTCAGCAGAACAAATCATTATTTCTTGATAGGAAAACATCAAAAGCAGCATTTAAGCTGTAAAAGGGACGGCATGAAGCAAACAATGATCGGTGACTCCCAAGAATATAAACAAAGAGGGAGGTTGATGTAGATGAAAGTAAATATATTTTAAATTAATACACATTTTGAAGGATGCAAAAGTTTTTCTAATTTTTTTTTTTTGGCACAATCTACTTGGGCTAATCAGACTCATCACTGCACACTGAATTCAAAACAAAACTCTGCAGGTGGCTTTTAACAGAACTGGTGTTTGAATGACAGCCAAACATTATAAAACAGATGTCAACAAGTTGGTTAAGTCAAATGCATAACTCTGATGGCGTTTACTCAAATCTCACTGAGGATGAAACAAACAAGAGCCACACCTGGTGTTTATAAGGAGAATTATTCACGTCGGTGACTGAACAAAACTATGAACATTTCAGGGTTTCCCCCAGTGTATTATAAGCCTGGCGGCCCGCCATGCTTTGCTAGCCCCGCCGCCAGGCTAAGCGTTGCTTGTTTACGTTTCCAGGGGTAAAAAAAAAAGGCTTTTTTTTAAGCCGGGCTGCAAGCGTCTCTGTTGTCTTAGCATTTTACTAGCAGAGCAGATTTATTCCCAAAGGATAGGTTTATAATAGGTAGGTTTATAGTTTATGCATTTAAACCC
>CAEGAF010001303.1:0-11291 GCA_903067075.1 Micropoecilia bifurca
ATTTGACTCATTAGGATTTGATTAAGAACCAGATTTGTTCTTTGTAATTTCTGTCCAGTAAAACTATTAATCTATAAATCAATAGACAGGTCTATATAAAGATATAATCCATGTTTCTGTCCTGGAACTTTTGGTTTTCCACTGAAAGCTCTGGTTTGCACAATAAATGCCATGTAGGTGAAATTTTATGAATAATGTCCCATTCTCCTGAAGACAGCACAGAGCTGCACCACCAGAAACCTACATAAACACTGAAGAGAAGAAGAGTTATGATTAATGTAGTTACAGTTCTATCCATGTTTTAATGTTGTAGAGCTCAGTCATTTTGCAAATAGATCAAAGTTTAAACTGGCATGTTGAACATCATTTATCTGGTCATTTTGTGGAATATTTAACAACTAGAAAATGGTACAGAATAAGAATATTTTTCCACTCTGATTAGCTGCTGTTAGGTCTACCAATTTTAAAATGAAATCAGAAGCAATAAATACTTTTTTTTAACAACACTGTACACCTCACCTCTGAGATGATCAAAAAAAAGGAGGTGAGGAGGCTCACAGGATCACCTATGTGTGTGTTTGCGTGTTTGAGAGCGAGTTTGTGTGTCTGTATATAAGTATGTGTAAGGCCATGTTGGTAGCTGTGCAACTGATTGATATCATAAGTGAAGCGCAGGCTGAAAGGTCCCGTGGTGCCAGATGAAAGGCAGGATTAACAGAAGAGGGGTTGAGCTGTGATGAGCACTGCAAGTGCATTGGGGGAGATCAGATGAGGAAATAATGGAGAGGGGTCCCTCGCCTTCAGAGATGGGGCACACACAGGGAGGCAGCACAGCATATGAGGTGTAGCAGAGGAGTTTGAGCTGGCTGAATAATCAGTTCCAGAAAGTTGGCTGCCTCCCTGGCCAAGTTCCCAATCCTCTAAAGAATATAAAGAAGAGCAATCTAAGAAACAAGTGAAGAAAGATGTTAGAAAACATTATGATACAAATATGTAGTAGCAAAAAACTAAAACTAAAAACATCAGGGTAAACGAGGCACAAAATAACAGTATTTTCCATCTCCAGCAGCAGTGTGCCATATTCATCCTTTGATTGGTGTTCGCAGCTTTCCTATCTAATAGTAAAATTAGGTTGTTTTTTTACTTAACATTTTGACAAGGACTTTCATGACTCCTCTTGCATGTTTAATTTAGCGTTTTGCTAATTTCCTATAATTACAAAAGAAGATTTGGTGCACTATTTATTTAAGTTAGGAGAAAACGTCAGACTGCAAAACAATTATTCTGATCAAATTTTGCAAAAGGTGTATTGATATTGTTCTTTTTCAGGTTACATTTACAACCTTCAGTGTATTTTAATAACTATATATGATTGTCTGTTTACATGAGAGATAGTATTCCTACCACATTATTGTGAAATATAAGGACAATATAAATGATTTTCATTTGCTTTTTAAAAACATCTGAAATTGTGTTATACATTTAAACATGTAGGACGACCTTGAATCTACAAGCCTGGTGGAACATCTATATTTAAATGCGTGTTTTGAATGTTTTATGGCTAATTAGAGATCACTGCTAGACTCATTAGATGCCATTTCCCCACTTTCGTACTTGCAATTGCCTCAGAAGTTGGAACTTTTCAATGTCTTTTCTTTTGTTTTTCGAACAGGAGAAAACTGAGACTTCAAACATTTTTTATTTTCAATAGGAATGTTGTCTGTTAATTTTCCCAGGAGCAGCAAGGTGAGATGAAAAGAGATGAAACAGGTTTTGTCTTTACATCCTAATGGGTGACACATTCACAAATCATGTTACCCCTCTATCTTACCTTAGCCGTGTTTAGCAGAACCATTTGCCTGTTTTTAAAGTTCCCCCAGAGGAAGTATTGAAAATGAAATGACAGATCCTACTACTACAACCGCACCGCTAATTGGCTGCAAAACACATTTGAACAAAGTTTAGGCCATATTCTCTGGAAATAAAGAAAGGGGAAAAATGGGTCATATTGTTATTCAAATTAGTCAGCACAGACTCTGAAACATGTCATTAATGATATAACAAAAGGAGCTCAGTGTTTTGGCTCAGTTGCAGTCACAACATAGGCAAAAAGCGCCACAGTTTTTCAATTATTTTTTGGAAGTGAAAATGCCTCATTTGCAATTGCTTTTGCATTTCAATTTTGATGATTTAAAGATGACAGAAAGAGTATGCGATGACTTGCAGACTGCAGTAGCTTCAGGCACAAATTACCACCAAACAGTAGCTAAGGGCTGCGTGTCTGGTTTTGTAAAATGGTTAAAGTGGCTGTTTTTTATGTGGAAAGTGTCATCTGGCATGGCTGCACCTTCAGAGATGATAAAACCCAAATAAGAATCTAGTCATGTCATGTAGTTACGTGTGTATTTCCACGATTCATCATTTGACAAAATTAAAGGTCAATTGAAATCATTTTGTGAAGTTTTTTTTTTACACCTCTTTCCTTTTAAATTAACTGATATGAAAAGCGTTTGCAAGAGTATCTGCATTATTTTAACTTTTCCTCACTTTGTCATGCTATATTCTCAAACTTTAGTGTACTTATTGGGAAAACTCAACACATAGAGGTGCACAAGAAATACTGACTGTAGGCTACGTATTGCTGGTTGCAACATTATATCAGGAATACATTAAAAGATAAAAAATATACTTGCACTATTCTTTTAAAACACCTATTCTATAAATACACGTTGACCTTTCTGACATCCAAATGTTTTTAAGAATCACTTGGAAATTAGCTCATCATTGCTAAAGCAGAATTACAGATTTAGATAATCTTAGAACACCCTACTTTGAGCATTTACTGACTTCCTAAATCCAAAGCGATTACAGCACTTGCAACATTTTAAAACCTTTCTATGAAATATTGTGGTGTGCTTTCTAGCAGGGACTGGGAAGCTGGTCAAACTGAGTGTATGTAAAAGTTAAAGTGTAATTAATCTGCACAACATCCATGTTTCTGAAATCTAGTACATCTGTCACTGATATAAAAGCTGAATCCTTTTTGAAATTTTCACCCCCTTGTTTATACTGTAAGGCTCAGGTGTGTCAAAATCTTGAATAAATTATTACTCATTTTGTTGCACATGACCAATATCCCACCTCTCATTTGAGCCAGTTCCCTTCCTGTCATCATGTTCCAGGGCCTTGGCTTGTTCACCAGGAAAATGTAGAGTCTTGTCAGCCCTGTGTGTGGTTTTGAGGAAGATTAAGACTGATGCCAGTGTGACTGGGGGAGAGGACAATGTTTTGACAGATTGGTTTGATACCAAGACAGTCTCAGCAAGCCTGGGGTCAAACAGCAAACCCCTACTTTCTCTAAGAATAGTATTGATGTTTTTTGTTTTTTTAATTCATGAGAGATTTATGTCTGAAGACAGATACACCCCCAACCCCCAATGTAAACTAGGTTTAGCATTGACTAAAGTTAAAATAGAAAGTGGAACATTTGTAAATGATGATTTACTTGTTAGAAAAGTAAGACTTTTAAAAAATGTGACAGATGATAATATTTAAGTTTCAGGCTAAATAAATATTCAAATTGCATTGGGTTTTTTCAAGAAGCCAATAGAAGTGAGTAGTTCAAAGTCTTCACTGACATCAAGTGAAAATGAATGTAAAAGAATAAAACTTCTGATGTGCTCTTAAAGATTGGCAAATATTCAAACTCCAATGTGGCACACCTTTCATCATCACAAATTAATGATGAAACAATTTTTTGAACAAGAAAATTTCACACTGTACTACTGTGTGTGGCAAATGTCACAGTTGGACAGCAGGAAAGTGGAGGGTGGAGGCGGCGATGTTCCGTCAGACCGTCAGTTTCAGAAACCACACAAAAACAAACCCTCATAAAAATACAAACAGAGAGTTGGTGTGACCCTACTGGATTGTGCACAGAGTAAAAAAAAAAACTCATGGGGACTTAATGACCCCGTCTCTTAAGACCGTGGGAGGGTTAGTACATTTATTTAGATCTCCAGTGTGTTTAGAAGAATACGCTTTCAAGGAAAAACTCTAAAATAGATTTTAGAAATGATCTAAAATAGATAATTAGATACGTCCTAAATAAAGCTTGTAAGTTTAATTCAGAGAGTTCAAGTTAATCTATTGTGTTGCTGTGGGTTGCAATAACTTCATATCTACGATTTTAGGTTAAATGACAAGCTACTGGCATATCTTTCAGTCACCTATGCCATTTTTATGCCATGGATTTCTTTTCACCATGGCTGAAAACATGTTTATTTTTTTAATAAAAGGGAGATTGGAAATGGATAGAATTGTGGCTCCCACTCTGTACTGAAGTGAAAGTTTTACCATACCAAGTACAACTAAAACAACTCATGAGGTCTAAATGAGTCTTTAATTTAAAGAGAGTTAAATTATAATGACAATTCTAATTTTATTTTAAAATGTTCCACATTAGAGCAGTATAATGCCTCGCAGTTTCTAAGACGAGTGCGTGCAACATTATGTCCCCTAAAACTACTTTTCTTGCTCAAGGAAATATCAATCACGTAGTGAGTTCTACAAGTTAACTCTACTGCACAACACATCCGACTCCCACACCAGTCAAAAAACATTGGCCGCCATTAAGCCTGAAGACAGAACTCCAATTAAGTAACAATCTGTTTCCTTGTAATTATGTGTACCAGCTTGCTTAAATTAGGCTCAACCCAGCCGCAGAATTAGGACTTGAAATTGGGTCAAGAGTGTGTCACAGCGTTTTTTGCCCAGGCAGAGCGAAAGGGGGGGGGAGCAAAGTGGCGGCACAAGCACCGGAGGAGACTGGGTTAAACCCCCTCTCTGTCCTTCCCCTCGAGTCCTGGGTAGTTCCTACACAGCACCCCAGAAAGATTCTTCAGATAACATCCAACACCAAACAAATGCTTTCTTTCTGCTCATTAGCGCGCTCTGGTGAAACAGGAAAGTCCTGTAGCCAAAAGAGGCTGCAAGGAATCATGTGTCAACTCACGTCATGCCTTTTTACTCCCATCATATATTCTTACGGGCTGGGGGTGTCAGAAAAATAATCAAAAGAAAGCACCGAGGGCTAAACGGCATTCTTTAGGATTTGGTTATGGGGCAAGCAAGTGTGTTGACATGAGTTTGTTTTGTATGTTTCTTTGTGTCCTCTTTGCATCTTTGTTAGCATAGACTCATGAGGACGCATCGATGTTCATGCTTTCAGATCAAGATGTCATAGGACTCAAGGGAACAGGTAAAAGAAAAAAAAGTTGCGTCATCCCTCAAATGTACCAACAAGCAAATTTGAACTTCTCCAGGAAATACACATAAAATGCTTCAAAAATAATAAAAAGACTACAAATGCAATGTGGGCAGTCACTTGCATTTTATGCAACCATTCTAAAAATTAATTCGTATTTAAAGCTGTGATAGGTAACTGTTTTAAAACTATATTTTGACATATTTCTTAAAACAACCAAACTCTTGGAATCCTCCCAGTTAATGAATTTTGAATTATGGTTCAACAGAATCATTAAAAAACAACAACAGGCCCATTAACGAAGCTTTGTGGTCATTAACAAAGGCGTTAACAATTTTGTCCGTGTGCACTACATTAATATTTAGAATTCATGTAAAAAAAAATAAAATAAAAATAAAAAAGTGAAAGAGTTAAGAATAGTTTTGCAAAGTACTGTATAGTCATTTGTAATTTTTTTCATCTTTTTTTCAGGACCTTGTGCTATGACTGCTGAACAAAGCATTTGTTTTCTGGAGTGACTGAACACTCAACAATTAAGGACCGGGAAAAAACTCACAACAGCTGTGCTTTAATTAAGATACAAAATGGTAGGTGCTGTAAATGTGAGAGAGATTTGACCAATTTAATCAAAATCCATTCCAACTTCTTGTTTTCCAAGAGTCGGGTTTACATACGGTTAAGAAGAAAGCCTGGCTCTGCAGATTTTTGTTGTTTTTTTTCCATATCTTGGGCAAGAGCCTTTTTCATCAGTTTTTCATTAGGCTTCTATTTCCAATTAGGTGCTAGCCCCGGTGGACAGAAGTGAGGCAAACAAACAATAAATTAGGGAAAGGTGCAACTAATAGATCTGCCAGGACATGCGTCACTGCATCACAAAGCTTAGTGCCAACGCCGCTCGCTTTTCCCTGGGCCTTTCAGACAACAACGAGATAAACCCATAGATAACCCTGACACGTTTCTGAGCTCCTCTGACTTAAATTACAAAAGCAGCCAGAATGCAGCTATACTGTCTGCGACTGGGAGACAAAAACTTAAAAAAATAAAAGTCAATTGTCTTTACATTAAAGAGTTATTTCTCTAGAAAAGTCAGGGGATGTGGGGGTAAAGCCCATTTATTAGTTTGGAAACCCATATTCCGTTATCCCAGGGATATAATTGGAAGCTGTTAACTGATTTCCTGCTTATCAGCCCAAACAGCCGGTTCTAGGCTTGTTGTTTCATGACAAGACCCTAATTGCTTTCTATGTATGGATCATATAAGTTCATATGGTCACTAATGAAAACTGTCATGCCAAAGGGGCTGTTTGCATTGAAACCCAAAAGCTATCCAAGCACACTGGTTTGCCAAATGCATGTAAAAAAAAAAGTAAACAAACCAAAAAAGGTAATTAGGTTTTCTCTAGCAAGGGTTTTGAAATTGTATTTTACTTTTATTTTATTTTTTTAAAGTATGGCTTCACTTTATGCTACGTTTACTCTGCATGTAACCTGCTCACAGGCATGACAACCAATATTTGTAGAGACAGAGAAATTGACTGATGACTGAAATTGTCCAACTTTTGCTTAATGAGTCCTAAACATCGACCAGTTTGTGCAAATACCAAAATGAGCATTTTCTATGAAATATCAAGACATATTTGAGATCATTCAGGGTTTGAGAGACCAAGAGGCTAAGGTTAGATAAGATAAGATAAGATATTCCTTTATTAATCCCGCAGTGGGGAAATTTACATTGCTACAGCAGAATAAAGAGCAAAACCAATATAAAACTCTATATATACAAAAGAAATATAAATAAACAAATTCCAGGTTTATTGCCCGTAGTATAAAATGGTGAATTACTTAGAGCAATGGTTATTGTACAGTCTGACGGCGGCCAGAAGGAAAGACCTGCGGTATCTTTCCCTCACGCACTTAGGGTGCCGCAGGCGGTCGCTGAAGGAGCTGTTAAGTGCTGTCAGAAAGAGGTAGAATGGGTGGAACGGGTATGCCAGCATACACTGGAGCTTAGTCCTCAATGACACAAACCAATGACACAAATGACACAAACCCTGAATAATAGTGGCCCACAAATAGAGTTTTATGTACTTATAAATAATTGCAGGGAGCTCCTAATAAACGAAAATATGGTAATTACTTAAAAATTTCTCCATCCTTAACCTTGTTAAAAATGCAATTACATTGGCTTTACAGCAATAGCTTTTTATATTGGAGTCTAGCACAAGCACGAGTGTCACTGTATTAGATTAGAGCAATTATCTGCAGCAGGTTATTCCTCCAGCAGTACTTTTCGCAATATAGTGTCGTCATGTGAAAAACGTTGCTAAGATAAGAATCTACATTGCATAAACCCCAACGCTGACCAGGAATGTCCCAACTAACTGGATGTCGAGACAGAATACCCAGACTACACAAGATAACTCTGAGGAAAGGTCACATGATGTGGTCAGACAGGAATGAGACTGAGATATTAGGAGGAGACCGCTGGAGAAAGGAGAGACACTAAAGTACAATTTGTATTTTAGTAGATTTGTTTTGCAGTGAACTTAAGACGGACGATCCGGCATTTCACCGGAGTCCTGCTGGTCCACTTTACTGTGGTTTTGGGTCAACAAGTAGAAACCACCCTGCTAATTATGCGAAATCGACAGCATGAGAGAGAGGATGATGAGAAAATAAGACCGGAAAAACATTATCATAGGACCGCAACAATATGGGTGGAACTAAATCTGTCATAGTTCAAGTAACACAGAAAACACACAAAAAAAACTTTCTCTCGTGAATAAAAGCAAATCCTATTAAATTATATTTCTTTAACAATCGTTTTCTGCCTTAGCGAACAGTTTAGCTTGAGTTTTGCTTCTGTCTGACTAGGAAATCCACTCAGGTGTAATAAATGACCTAATTCTGATTTGTCACAGACGCTCATTGATACTTGCTTCATTCTGACTAAAGTGTCCAAGAACAGTACTTCTCGTCCTCCCAGTGGGAACGATGATGGTGTTTTTCAAGTACTTTCTGTTCTTTTGTTCCTTTTGTTCTTCCACCTGATCTTCCAGACTGGTAGCAAACATGTGATGACACGATCACAGGCAATCAGTCAGATTATGAAGCTGCAGGAGAGGTTATCAAATCAAAATGCCGCAGTAGCATCAAATGAGGGCCTGGTAAATAACAGACATCCAACCATGCAGGCTAATGTGGAATATTACCCTCAGATCTCATTAAGTCCAGTGATTAGTCATCCCTTTAAACAATAGGTTGTAAACCTGAGCCTCATGCTATAACCGCACTAACTATAGCAATGCATAACTTACAACTTAAGTTGCTCAAAGTATCTTAAACGACTTGAGAACATTTTGAAGAATTCTATTCCATTTGTCACAGAGAGAAAATTCTCAGCAGCTACTCTGAAGTAGCACTGAAACTTTACCCAACCTGCTAGCAGCTGCTGAACGAGCCGCTACCTCATAGCTGCGACCAGACAGTATTTTCTGCTACTGTCCTGGGCAACTGCCCTTGTAGCCTGCCTGCCTGACAGAATATGCATTTTTAAAGTAGGTGGTGTATTAAAGTGCTTTATGCAGACATGTGTGTTTGCATTGAACTGAGAGATGTAAAAAGTAACAGCCATAGAGGTCAACGGCCTCCGCTCAGAATTACAAAGGTGCATTTCATTGAGCAATGGAGGTGCGTCACTTTCAACAGTTCAAATGCCTCTGAGAACGTCTGAATGGCAGATCGGTATTGTCTCATGTCAATGGTAAATGCTGCATATAGAATTTAAGACAAATAACGACTCGATGTATTTGCTGTAGCTGCCTCCTACTTAGATTAAACAAGGAGTGGAGAGTCTTTGCTTAGTCTCTACTTGAATGTTGTGTCAGGAATGACAATATTCCTGATATTAGGGGAAAGTAGAGTGACGCACATGAGAACAAATGATTCCCAGGTGTGACCCCATGCATGAGTTCATGCATAAATGATACATAGATTCACCTGTGACTCATTAGAGACCAGACTCATGGTGACTGTATTTGTTTAAATGTAAAATGTGAATGAATTAAACATCTAATTAATTAAACATCCCAAAGAGCAATTTCTGACTTGGGACTGAGTCGGACCGTCACCCTCCAACAGAACCCAGTTTAGAACAACACGTGCTGAAATGGCCCAGTCAAAGTCCAAACTTAAATCCTGTGGTTCGCAGATTCTCTTCATCCTATTTGACACCGCTTGAGCCATCAGGAAACAATAAGAAAATCAATATCTAGATCCGACTAGTCTTCACGTGTAACTGCAGAAAAAACTAGAAAAACAGATTTTTCTTACTAAAAATGTATCATTTACATTAGATTTTTTTGATTACATTTTTTCAGATCATCAAATATATTACTTTTTGCTCAGTTATGTAAACTTTTTGGTGTGCTTTCGATTATTTTGCTATTGCATAACTCGAGTTCAAAAGCCCCTCCTC
Organism: Micropoecilia bifurca; assembly: GCA_903067075.1. NCBI lineage: Eukaryota > Metazoa > Chordata > Actinopteri > Cyprinodontiformes > Poeciliidae > Micropoecilia > Micropoecilia bifurca. The sequence continues at coordinate 9,744 of CAEGAF010001303.1, forward strand.
CACAGGTGTGGATCTTCTCCAGTTAGCTCCGGCCAGATTCGTCTCCATTTACAATTCCTCCCTGTTTTTTGGGGAGCAATAAGCTGGTTATTGTTACAGCACAATATCCATATTGCAAGTATGACATCGCAGTAAAAAAAAGCACTCAGGTGATATTTAAGTAACCAAAAGAAAAGGCAGTTTAAGGTTTGAATTTCTTGGTCAAGATCATGGATTAAAAAAAGCTTGGTGCCATCAAAGAGTCACCAAATTAGTCATTCTTTCTTTGTAACTAGACTGTAAGCTGCTTGAACTCTCCAATGAGTAATCACAAGAGCACCCCCCATAAAAAAAAGTTAAATAAGTAAAAAGGTTGCGTCATCACACTGATGGTCTGTTTTGCCCTAGCAGCTCACTGATCTAAAGCTCCTCCCCCACGACTACACCTGTCATGTCCCCGGAAAAATTTCAGTCATTTCTCAGGACTTGAGGACAAGGTAAGCAAACAGTTCTTTATTATCCAAAAGACAAATTCGATGTGAACTTTAACCATGTAGTAAAAGGAGTAGAACAGATGGACATTTGGAGATTATTTACTCCTCCCACCTGATTTGTGTGGATGTTTTATTGCTCAGTTACCTGTATATTTCCAGGCAGAGGGGAGAGTACAAAGAGGACAGTGTCAGGTTACTGCAGGTGGAGGAAAGACATGTGTGCGCACATGTTTGTGTGTGAATGTGGCTTTTTATTACATGAAAAATACTAAATAACGGATTAAATTACAAGATGATGATGCTGTTTTGGCTCTGGGTTGTGTGAGAGACCGGTGTACATATTCATGTAATTTTTGGAATATAATATTTAAAAAACAAAGTATAAAAACTTGCAACGTTTTAATACTTTTATCAGAGTTTTATCAGAGTTCCTGATCTAACACTGTAACCTAAAACACATTATTTTGTAACCTGAGACTTGCATCACAACTCTGCTTATACAAACTGCTGAGTCATGCTAGGCATGTTAGGCAAGTTTAGGTCATGCCTGACCTAAACGTGTATTTCTACATTTCACACTCCCTTTTGTTTGACCATCAAAAGCAGTGGTGGGAAGTAACGAAGTACAAGTACTTCGTTACTGTACTTAAGTACAATTTTCGGGTATCTGTACTTTACTTAAGTAGATTTAATAATGGGTACTTTCTACTTTTACTCCACTACATTTTACAGTAAGTATCTGTACTTTCTACTTCACTACATTTCTACAAAACTGTCGCGTTACTCGTTACATCCATGTCGCATTGCGCTTATTTGTCCCTTAAAATGTGACGTTCGGGGATTTAAGGTGGCGCCGTAAAATCCTAGCAATAACTTAACTTACGTGTTTGTTGTCACCCATCCCTCCACCTTTACTCGCACGTGGAGCTACAGACATGCGCAGTGGTTTCCTCTGAGCGGGAGAAAATGTCTGTCTAATGATAATAGCTGCATATATTATAAGATATGGCGACATGTAAAATCAGCAGCGCTTCGCTTTCAGACGGTGGGACTTTGTTGAACTTTTAGCGTCACT
>CAEGAF010001312.1:0-11324 GCA_903067075.1 Micropoecilia bifurca
ACACACACACACACACACACACACACACACACACACACACACACACACACACACACACACACACACACACACATGCACACACAATATATTCTCAGTTTTTTTTATCCTTAGCTAAATTTATTTGTGCCTAAAGAGAGGCATGTTTTTAGATTATCTCCTGGTATTTAGAAACAATTTTTTTTCAACTTGAGGGGAAAATAATACAGATTAAGTCATTTTGGTGAAGGAGAAATGCAATCCACCACACGTATTGAGAAAAAGCACACCACATATCAAAGATATGAAAAGGTTGGAAGCTGAGAAAAGTGGATATTTTACATGAAATGCCTGATGGGAGAAGGTCGGCGTCTTTCTTCTTGACAGACTTGCGTGAGAAAAAGCAGCGCGAGGAAGCTGAAAGAGATTCATTTCCACCAGATTCCAGGGTCATCCAACCTAGTCATCCTAGAAGCGCTTGAAAAATACGGAGCGGAGACTGGAGATATTCTTCTCCCCAAAAAGGACTATGACTGAGGAGAATCACTGACCTTCAAACAAGCTCTCTATCCATATAGAGTAGGAAGAGACATGCACAATCCATCAAAAATGCACATGAACTTTCCCTCTTCAAATAGTTCCCGCTCGAAAAGCAGTCAATGGATCAACTATTAATATTGCATGTAGTGAATTGCAGGGATTCAGAATTCACACTGAAATGCAACAACAAAAAATCCCCAAAAACAAACCGACGTTCATTTTAGAACTTCACACATCAAGAGAAAACCTTACAAAAGGATTTACTCAGAAAAAATATTCACGTGGGGGAAAAAAATTTATTTAGATCCAGCTGTTGATTGTTTGATGGCACAAATTACATCACTTTGCTGGTGAAACAAAGCGATCAGATTAAAAAGAATCCCACTTGTCATCAGATTTTCATTTTTGCCACAATCTTCCTTTAGGATTGGAAAGACCAGTGTTAATTTTCAGCCGGCCTTTGATTGGATGAGCCCGCCTCCCTCGTGCACGACACGGATAGCACAGGTCAGTGGCTGGTGCAGTGTTGCATGAAACAAACAAATAGAAAAAGGCACCTCATGGCACTTGGCTCTCACCAGAATGCAACTGACGGCGAGTCTGCCAGCGTCTCATAATGATGACCGGTAACCAAAGGATGGGGGAGAGCGGGGAGAAACGGGGAGGTAGGAGGAGGAGAAGAGGGCTTGAAAACTGGAAAGGAATTGAAATGAATGTTGCATTTTATTACAGTAAAAATTAATTTTAAGGTGACAGCTAATTTGAGAAACATGTGTAACTTTTCACTGTAGGTGTGCCTGAAACAACACATGAGAGACAAGAGCTATACAATATCCATACCCCATGAAGAATAAACTTCAGTATACTGGGATTTTATGTGGTAGCCTACTATAAAGTAATGTAGTGTTTAATTCTGACCGGAAGGGTAAAGGATAATCAGCAAAATCTTTTTCAAGAACTAAATCAGAAAATAGTATTTTTCAGTGTTCATCAGCCCTGTTACAAAACCTTGCAGCACCAGCTTTGCTGCGATTTTTGTTGAAAGTCTTATAAAGAGGGTTTGTAATTGTTTTGCAGAGATGGAGACCAAAATGTGCTTTTTTTTTTTTTTTACAAAATTAGGTAAATGTTAAATGTTCTGTACTTGTATAGTGCTTTATCAAGTTCAGAGGAGCCCAAAGCGCTTCATTCTCCATTCAGCCATTCTTCCATTCACAGACACATTCACACACTGATGGTGGCAAGCTACTGGATGGTAGCCACAGCTGCCTCAGGGAAGTCTGACTGAAGAGAGGTGCTATTCCTGCTTCTATGCTATTCATTAGACGTGAAAGTGGGGTTAGATTAGACTTCAATAAACATACATCTTCAAGTATTGCCACAAATTCTAAATTTCATATAGGTGTGAATGTGCTTGCATCTAAACTGCACCGTTATGTATCTGTCAGTATGTTTAGACTGATTTCCCTCCTGGAAGTTGAACCTGTGCCTCAGTCTCAGCACAGCCTCTAAAAATGTTTTATTTCAGAATAGTTCTGTATCTATTATAAATGTATATTTGTATATTTGTATGTATATGGAATGACAAGGTGGAAAGGCCTTGCAGGAGGAAGTCGCAGATGGATGTAAGACCAGATCGTTCTGTGATAAAATGTGGAAAATAAGACTGATTATTACAGATCCTGGTAGCATCAGACAGACAGTTGGGAGTCGTCTCAAAACTCAGTTGGGAAGAAGCAAGGCAAGAGGTCACAATTATGTCCCGCTTACAGCTCCCCCCTCCTCCTCATGAAGTCCTAATATATTCGGTTAGTTCTTGTAAGGCACGGAGGAGAAATTCTAATTAAAGAGTGGGGGGAATTTTGACACGTGTGAGGCAGAGATCAATATTTAGCACCATAATCAGCCTGTTCTTGATGGCTTCAAGAGGTGTCACTTGCGAGCGCACCGTTGTGGCTCTCCATTAGGGAGCTGGGGAAGAGGCAAGCAGGCAGGCGAGACAAGGAAGAGGCTGCAAAAACTCCCAGTCATCATGAATCAAAGCAAGTGACGCCTCGCGTACTCCGTTTTGCTTGCTTTTTATCTTCATTCATCCTCCTAAAAGAGAAAAGTGAACTGTGTCAGCCGGCTTCGTGGAAGTGGGAAAAGGAAGGAAGAAAAATGCTACAGAGAGGACATGGTAGATGAGGAGGAAGTGCAGCTGTCAAAGGGGATGATTTTAAGGTGCACAGATGGTCCTGTCCTGCCTGCTGAGTAATTTCTGTCTTTGGCTTGACAAATATTATACGAGTACACAATTTAAAATGAATAAATATTATATTAAAAGATCCTGCAGAAAAATAAAAACTTAGGTTACATAATTACTAAATTTCATAGAAGCACAAATTCAAAATTATCACTAAATGAGTGTCTCACTTATAAGGGGATGGAATTTTTGCTTGACACATAATTATGTCTATATAGATATAGCATAACATCTGCTGTGCAATAGCCAGACAGTTTTACAAGTTTTTAATATGTAGGAAAACAAAGTCTTACATTGTCATTGAATACTGCAATGACAACCATAAGCAAAACTTTGTGGCAGTTTAGGATCCTCTGCTGGCCCCAAAGAAAATCTAAATTCAAACAGGACAGGACAACAAATGTGATAGTTTTAAATATACAAAAACAGAGTTTAAACTTTATGCCAATACTACAGTTTTTTGTTGAATTTAAATCAAAAGCAACAAAAAATAGTTCGTTGCCAACAGTTGTTTTTTTAATGAGTTTGAACACAAAAAAAAATAAAGCAAAATGTAAAAAAGAAAATAAATAAATAAAGTTAATGTCTTGAAAGGAAAAGTGGTTAGTTGCAATATGGCGGCTGGTGAGCTTAACTTCAGGTGGCTGAATTGGCAAGCTGAATGCATTGGAACAACACAGTTTGATTCTAATATTGCATATATTGAAATTGTGCTGAGGATTGCAGTTCTGAACATCATGCAGCTCTTTTTTTAATGCACATTTTACAAACCTAGGCAGTTAAAATAATATAAAACTAATCACTCTTCTGTGGAGATGGAGTTAAAATATTAAGTACAATGAAAGCAAGTACTTAACTAGTGCACGAAAATGTCAAATTTGTGCGAAAGTGCTGCACTTACAGTTATATTCCAGTACTGATGTTGACCACTGGTTAGCATCAAGAACATGGAGTTGTTTCCAGAGGGCAAGGAGCGAAGGCTGTGCACAGTGTGTGTGCATGTGGGAGGGAAGGGGGTTAGTTGGAGGGGGTTTCGCCCCGGCCAGGTTGTCCCCTGTCTCCATGTGTCAGCTCGTCTCCTTGTTCTTGCATGTCACTGACATACACGTGGGTACTTGCCAAACCCAAGTTGCTCCAATTAACGGCCGTCCCACTGCGCTATCCGATGTGCATGGCGCGGTCGGGCCCGGGTGACAAGAAATGGTCTGGGATCTGTCTCTCCGGTGACATCGGGAAGGAATTTTAAGAGGAGGGGGAAAGGGATGCAAACACATACCGGCTCACGCTGCGCTGAGATAGGTGGATAACAAAGACTCTTGTAAATGAGTGGCAGCGAGGAAGGCATTGAGGATTCTCTAATTACTTGCTGCAATCTATCTAAGTCACTGGCCTTCTAATTTGATTTATCAGAATGCATGAAATCCCTGGAATAATGCCCTTATTAGAAGGACGGAGCTGACGGGGGACAAGAGGTCTGCCAAGTGGGGGAGGGGTGGAGAGATTTAAGCATCAATTACAGTTAAAGGGTGAATTAATAGTTATTAAACCACAAACATAGCTATCATTCTTTCTGCTAACTCTCAGGCTCTTGGAGGTGCACAGATAACATCAACACACTCTTACATAAATAAAAAGCTCGAAGAAAAATAATTTTGTCAAAAGTAATCCATGTGCTCATGCAGAATATGGAAAAAGAAAAAATGTGCTCAGGTTGCATTAGCTCCCCCCACTACACACATGAAAACATTTTATCACAGTGGATCCTGGTTATCTAAAATCCACAAGTACTTGAAATCTTCTGTAAAAGTGCTTATAGTTTCCTATTTTAATAGTTGAATCATCAAACACACTTTAGGCAGGTAGGTAAATTCACTATTTAGTTTAAGAAAACTCTTCTAAACAACAACATTTCCAGTACTCTGGAAAAAATACCATGTCATTTCTTAATTATCTGCTGATGTCAGTTTGGTGCCTTAGTGTTGTTTAAAGTCATTTTCCTTATAATAGGCATTTTTTTTCCTCCAAAGAAAACTTGACCTCTACTTTATGTCTAACTATTGCTTCAGCAGCTTTCTGTTGTCTTCCTTTACTGGTTTCAGCAAGTGACGTATCTGTACCTGTGCATATGTCACTGCTGTTAGTTAGGCGCTGATGTAATATAAGGCTGCATCTTACGTTTACTTCAGAAAATATATTTTTTAAGCATATCAACTTCTACCACAAATGGCAGGGTCCATTCAGTAACCACCAATGTCACAGTCACTTTGGAAACGTGCAATGTGGGAATAACTGTTAACAAGGATCTTGCACCGTCCCATCATGACACCAGAGCTCTTCTATAAGCACCCTGGAGAAACACAGAAAGACATTTGAGAAACAGGTCTCACAGTAGTAAAAAAACAAATATGACTGATTTTCCAAAACTCCTAATGAAACTACATAAGCAGTTATTTATTTAGCTGATGTCAGCCAGGTGATAGAACTGTGAAATAATACTGAAAACTACTGTGGGAAAGGTGACCCTCGTTTGGACACAACCAGTAGAAATAAGTAGCATTAGAGATATTTATTCAGTTTATTTCAATGTTGGCCTCAAAAAATCTATTTGTTGGTTTGACATCAATATGCTTGCTTTGAAATGCTGCTTGAAGCCCTCCAGGTGGCAGGGAGCTCTAAGCAGCTGTCCACCATAAGATATTACTGATACTCAGGATTGTTGAATCGTTTTATCCACTGGCAGATCAAAGATCTTTAACTAAATTTCTGACTGACAAATTCAATTGCTGTCAGTGTCTCCATGTCATATGTGCATTTTGATTCAATTTGCCCTACAAATACATACATATACATATTTTTACCTTGTTATGGGTAAAAAAAATCAATACTCAGATCTGTGCTTTATCATTCCTAAGTGCATCATGAAACAACAAAATATCACTATAATTGAATCCATGAAAACAAGGCAGATTGTTAATTTTGAGCTATTAAGCCTTTGCAGCATTTACAATGTCTTCCTTTTTGCTTGTTGATGACTCTTGTTTGTCTACTTGTCTGGGGAAAATAACCTTTTATATATTTTAGATTTGATTTACAAAGGTCAATTTCTAGGCATATACCAATAAATCATAGGCAAGGAATTCTTGTGCATAGTTATCGGAACAGAAAATGACATCTTACACAGTCTTCTCATAAAACATTGCTTTAATTTGAAACGTAACCGTCTCTCCTTTTAAACTAGCAATTCGAAGAAAGAGGCCGCTGATAATGTTGAATAAATTAAAGGCAGCAGTGCAGCATTTTGTGACACCCTGTTCTGGCTTTTATATGAAATCCTTTGGTTTTCGTTAAAGCGTTGCTGAGTGGCTGCAAGGAAGAATGCCAGGGTTCTGTTGCCTCGCTGTCAGTCACACAGAGGCAGTATTTAGACAGGCAACTGAGAGGTCTGCTCCGCCGCCAGCTCCTGCTTTTTAAACAGCCCTTTCCTCAGAGAGACAGCTTAGCACTGAGTGCCAGTCAACCTCGCCTGCCCGGCCGCTCACCCACCCAAACCCCTCCCCATTCCCATTCCTCTCACCCCCACACACACACACACACACACACACACACACACACACACACACACACACACACACACACACACACACACACACATACACACACACACATACAGAGGCACATTAATAACCAGATTGCTCAGGTTATGTGCATGGATTAAACATACGGCTGGACATTAAACGGGGTAAAAAGGATGACGATAACGTTGCTGCCAGCCCTGCAAAAAAACTGATAAAACCCAAGAGACAGTTACTGAGGTTAACGCACAGGGGGATAAAGCATGAAGGTTTTACAGCGCAGGGTGAATTAGAAACGGTTTGGAGTTAGACCTGCTCTGGGGGTTTTCTCAGAGAATATGAGCTCCCAGACTTTGCTCTCAGAAACATTCCTTTCAAATGTGACCCTGACTTTACGTCACTTTATTAAAGGGACACAACATCCTACAGCACTTACGCATCAACATATGGATCCAGTCACAGTTTTTTTGTTTTTTTTTCTTTGATTTGTAGATGTGTTATTCCACTAGGAATCCCTTTGCAAGATGCTAAACAGTAATAATTTTAAAAAAACCAACACCAGGAAGAAACCTTACTTATCTACCCAACAGTAAGTTGATCAGAGATGGAGCTCCATCGCTTTTACAACCACAAAGATTATCATACATGTCATGCAGTTTCATTCTTTCAGCGACTGATTAAACGATGAACCAACAACATATGTTCATTCCCTTCGCTCAGCATTTCTCATCCATGAGCTTTAGAGGAGGAAAAGAGCAGATGAGCTAAGTAGCGATCGACATGCTCCCCCCAAACACCTGGCATTAACATTTGTCTTTAGCGACTGGACTCGGCTCAACCATCTGTAGCGATGCAGGAATTGATCTTTCTGGTTACGTTTTGGACTGAAAAAAAACAAAAAGTGTTTTCATGTTGCAGGGAATCTGTGCAAGACAAATGTTAAAGCCTGATGCAAAGTAAAACACCACATTTATGTGGCTCTATCAGACACCGTTAGGAAAACAGGAGGGGAAGGTAACAAGGAGGGAAGGAGGCACCAGAGAGGTTTCATGCCTTATTTTAAAAAAAAACAAACAGACAAAACCCACACAACACCAGAACCCCAGATGGTCCCACTTCCAACAGGAAGGGACCATTCAGACGGTCCGGCTCAGACTTACTGGTCCCAGTTTGCAGTTTGGTCTGGGGCGAACCGGGAACACTGTCTTTTGGGTTCAAAGAAGAGCAGTGTGAACAGAGTTGCATTTCAAACGAAGCTTTAAGAGTTTTAACCAAAAATGAAGAAATATAAACTCTGTGCATTGTTAAATACCGTTCACCTTCTGTTCCGTCGGGTTTTTAAAAGTTCAGACATGGTAACTATTTTAATATCCTGCGATAGTAAGTAGCTAATTTAACCAGCAATAACATCCAATCTGTATATTATTTCAACGCTGTTAAGATTTGAGGATGTAGTTTTACTTTTGTGCAACAAAACCTTTCAGTATGACATAAAAACAGAAGAAAAATAAGTTTTCGTTTCAAGTGAAACTATGCAATACGAAAATGCTGGGAACCTTTTGAAAATGACCTTAAAAGACATGAAGTTATGTTGCAATATTAGACATTATATTATATAAATAGTCCAGAATAACAATTAATCACTTCTGATCATAAATCGATTTGCAATAAACTTTTGCTAAGTAATAAAAAGTAAATACAGCAACCTCAGCACTTCCTGAAACGCCTGCAAAATAAGTGTAGAAAAATATTTTTTTATTGAAAAAAGAAAGAAAAATCTCATTTTATTTAGGGAGTTTTCTGGAATAATTTCCTTTTAAATATTTACAGCAAAATTGCTGTAAATTTTCTTGACTCAGTCTCTCCTTACATTTATTACTTACATTTATTACAGTCTGTTGCTTAGAAGTTAAAAGGTTTTTCTTTATATATATATTTTTAAATAAATGCATACTATCGTGCACCACAGCCGGTGTTCTGTGACACTTCTCGGCCTTTGTGTTGCTATTTTCTCTCCTCTTCCTCATCATTTATTCACAGTGTTTCATTCACAGCTGTGTTTCCCCTTCATGCAACACTATCTCATTATAATGAGATACTATCTCATTATTGTAATGAGATTTCATTATTTTAATGAGATAGTATCTCATTATTGTAATGAGATTTCATTATTTTAATGAGATAGCATCTCATTATTGTAATGAGATATTATCTAATGAAATAGTATTAAAATGAGATGGTATTAATGATACTATCTCATTATTTGAGTGAGATACTAGCTCATTATTTTAATGAGATACTATCTCATTATTTTTAATGAGATACTATCTCATTATTTTAATGAGATAGTATCTCATTATTTTGAGATAATTTATTTTATTTTTTACATAGTGACAGAAATGGGCTTCCATACTTTGTAGACATTTTGCTGTAAAACTTTAGGATCAATTAAATTAAGAAATTTAATAGCAAGCAAAATGGCAGAGCAATAAAATATTACCACATAAAGCTACATAATTTTTAAAGTTTAATCGGTAATACCTTTATAACAAATTTATGTCAGATCATGATTTCTAGGTTAATGTGAAGTTTTCATAACAAAGACATTTTGAATAATGTCAACTTTATTAAAAGTTGACATTTTAATAAATGTCAACTATGATTAATGAATGACTATGACAACAGTTAGTGTTGTGAAGATTTCCTCATGTTTATGATGGTATTATGACTGTCTTATTCACACCTCATCAAATAAAGTGGTACTGCCTAATCACTTTTTTTCCCCGATTAGTAGGAAAAACCGGAGCACCCGGAGAAAACCTGTGTATTTAGTTTAGAGTGTGTTCATTTAAAGTGCGTCTGGAACAGTTAGTGAGAGAAACAAAGGTAAATTTAAGACACTAATTAGCCTAATCACTTTTTCCCCTGGATTAGTAGGAAAAACCGGAGCACCCGGAGAAAACCTGTGCATTTAGTTTAGAGTGTGTTCATTTAAAGTGCGTCTGGAACAGTTAGTGAGAGACAAAGGTAAATTTAAGACACCAATTAGCCTAATCATTTTTTTCCCAAGTTTGGTAGGAAAAACCGGAGCACCCGGAGAAAACCTGTGCATTTAGTTTAGAGTGTGTCCATTTAAAGTGCTTCTGGAACAGTTAGTGAGAGAAACAAAGGTAAATTTAAGACACTAATTAGCCTAATCACTTTTTTTCCCCGATTGGTAGGAAAAACCGGAGCACCCGGAGAAAACCTATAAAAAAAAAAAAATCAAAAATCGATGGGGACATTAGTATTTCATGATAGAACTGTCCATCCATCCATCCATCCATCCATCCAGACGCACCTCATAATATATATTTTTGCCTTTTACTTCTCTAAGGGAACTTTATCATCTACACTCCCCCCAGGTTGCCCACTAATTTTTCTGTGCTTTGGGAGACAAACCTTCCTTCCTGCTGGTGTAAATCGTGGAATCTCAGGCTTCCCTTTGCTTGGGGGAGTTGGCTGCAGTTTTGAATTTGGTGGGGTTTTGAGGGCATCTTCAAATGGTGGGTCCAACTTGCTGTCACGAGCATATAGGATTCTTCCATTACATATGAACTTTGTTTTGGGTAGCTGGACTTTCTTTTTCTCTGTTGGTGGTTCAACATGTTTATTGTTTGTCTCCGTTTCAGTTTTGGTGACCTCTGTATGTCTCTCGAAAGTAATTTCATTATATACACTTTCCTCTTTGTTCTGTAAGTGCTCCTTTAATTGCTCGTGTTCCTTTTTTTCTTTGAGGAATAATATTGTCACCTCCTGCACTTTGTCAGTGGCCTCTTTAACTTGATTTTGATCTTTCTTGCTGTTTTCGGTCAGTATCTTTATTTGATAATTTAAGGCTTTAATTTCTGTCTTTAGGTCTATGCACTCTGATTCTTTCCGTTCTAAAGCTTTTTTCGCATAGAGAGTGACTCTATGTTTGAAGGCTAAGCGTCTGGCCGTCTCATCCTGCTGGTCCTTGAGTTTTCCCATCTCTTTTTCCTTTCTCATCAATCGTTCTTTTAATGTCCTGGTTCGTTTTTTTTCAAAAGCTAATGCGCTTGAAGATGAATCATCTCTTGCGTTAAACTCTTGTTTAGTTTTATCAATTGCTTCCTCTAGTGGGGTTTTCGGAAGCTTTTTAAGAATTTTCTTCTCCTTGTCTGTCTCTTTCAAGCGCTTTTCTAGAGAGTTTACCTGAGCCTCAAGAACTCTGCATCTGCCTTTTTCTTTAAAAATCTCTTGATTCTTTATGCCGATCGCATCAATCTTTTGAGACACTTCGATCTGAAGTTTCTTCATTTCACTTTGATGTTTTGCAGCCTTCGCTTTGTATTCATTGATTTTAGACTTAATTTGCCTCTTTTCTGATTCAACCTTCTCGATCTGCTGTTTGTAGTCCATCTCAAGGTTTTTCAAAGAGGAATGGAAATCTTTCACCTTACTTTGGTACTGTTTTACCTCTGACATCAACTGAGTCCTGTGGGATCTTTGGGTCTCTACCTCGATTATTAACTCAGGGATTTTCTGAATTTCTAGGTATCTGTTCTGCTTGCGTGACGAATTTAGTTCTTTAGTGAGTGAATTAATTTTATCCTTTAAAAGCTCGTTTTGTTCTTGAGCTTTTTTCAAATCGTCCTGCATTGTGGTGTCCTTAATCAGTTTTGCATCTGTTTCCTTAAGCCTTTCCAAAAAATCTACCACCAAGACAGCCAATTCATTCTTAGTCATTTGACTAATTTGGGACAATGTTACTGAATAAGTGTTAATTTGTGACATTTTGACTGATGTATCAGAGCTATGAAACAATCCAAAGTTAAATCCAATATGTAAAACCAACCAACGTGCTGCTACCTCAAATTTGATTCAGATGCAGGACATTAAAGGGATCTGTTCCTTATGACATCACAACACTTTGACATCATCAAATTCCATCAGTGGAATAATGTAATGTATGCTATGTTGCTAGGCAA